>JAUZNJ010028831.1:0-15820 GCA_034780135.1 Jordanella pulchra | reverse complement strand
TGAGAAGGATCAGACATGATCCTCCCTGCACGCCTTAAAGTCCTGGAGGCGTACAGGACCTGGAGGGATGGCAGATCCTCAGTGATGCTTGATACCATATTAGCATATCTTCTATCATTTATTTTATTTTTTGCCATATGCCCTTCAGTCTTCTATCATCACATCCTCGCAGTTCGAGCAAGGCAGTGAAGTTAACATTGCTGAGCCATGCAGCATAGCTAAATGGACACTATTTAGGTGATAACTAGGTAGTTAATGTTTAACAACAAACCGCATAAAATACATTCTGCATCCTTGTCACCCTTAAACTTTGTTAATAATGATTCCTGATTCTGCTTTAGCATGCCTCCCTCCACTCTGGAATGAACTACTCTTGCAAATAACAACTAGGCTGTAATTAAAAATGAACAACATTCATTTTAAGCAGGCATTACCAGTTTATTTGGATTGGGAAAAAATTATGTGATAAACCATTAACTGAAAATTAATCATAAGTAAATTATTTGTTTACATCTCCAATTCTAAAGAATCCACTTCAATGGTGATGCGTTTATTAGACATGGCATCCCTGGATCCTGATCCTTTCAAACTTGCAGTTCTGTGACAATCTGATCTGGAGATCTGAGCATAGCAAGACACATTTTTCGTCCAGCTTTGTGGCTAGTGTCTGTCTCAAATCATATTAATGCGCTCTGAAAATTAGTAAACTCTGAGTCACTTCTAAAAGTATAATTAAAAACTGCTTTAACAATTATTTTAAAAAATTG
Source organism: Jordanella pulchra (assembly GCA_034780135.1). Lineage (NCBI taxonomy): Eukaryota > Metazoa > Chordata > Actinopteri > Cyprinodontiformes > Cyprinodontidae > Jordanella > Jordanella pulchra. Next base: position 15,053 of record JAUZNJ010028831.1, on the reverse strand, counting down.
TTGAGAACCAAAATGATGTTATTAAAAATGATTATTTCTTTTCTAATTATTTTTACCTAATGAATAAATCTTCTCAAAGTAAAGGCTGGGTTTTTCTAAGGTTTTTCCACATGAGATTAAGCCACAGTAATAAAAAGTACTCTATCTATGGTTTTTCACATCTTTACCAACAGTGCCAATAATTGTGGGCTCCACTGTATGTGCTCTAGAGAACAAAACAAATCCCCCCCCTTATACCAAGAAGCACTAGATGAAACACCGTCTATAAAGAAAACTTACTGAAGACGGATCAACATTTAACACGACAGTCTGAGAGGACTGGTGCAAATTTAAGAACACAGACATCTCATGGGACAAAATAATGAGGCATCTTTAAAGTTGATGCCTTTTTCTGTAAATGGCCTCAAACACAAAGTCCATTCACATCAGGGAACATTATGAAACTTCTGGAATTATTGAAAAACTGTCTCACTTCTCAATAAAATATGGGTCCCATTCCCCCATAGGGAAAAAAATAAAATAAAATTGCTCATCATTTAGAGGAACTGTCTAAAGACATGAAAATGATTTCCAATGACAGTTTGCTTCAGTATAATGAGTAATCATGTAGTGGAATAAAAATAGCTGTCTGCAAGGATGAGAGAATTAGTGAATAATGAAACATAAATCATAACACTTAATCGGAGGAAATATATTTAGAATCCCTTTCAAAAGAGAGGAGTTTGAAGGATAGTATCCTTTCAAAAATTTGTATTATACAAATGATAGTTTAAACTGCTGCGCCTAGAAACAATACAAAACATGAGAACACTTCAATCAAGGTAAGCCCCTCAACACTGCACGACAATGATAAAAAGACGAATTTAGCAAGTCCTTAGGATGCTGAATATTGTGATTTTTAAAAGTATTCAAAAGAATAACCTTGAAACAATAAAATCATCTAATTTAGAGAACGGTTCTGTCTGTGTCTTTGTCTTTTGGCAATTTCCAAGCAGGAGAGCAAAGGCTTCATCCTTATTCAGGTCTGCATACGGTTTAGGGTTCCCCTGGTGATAATGACGTCTGATGGACTATGACAGACCAGAACCCTGCAATATCAGCTCCTGGTGCCAGCAATCAATTTCAGACGGGGGCAGGGTCTGCACTGGGGTGTCTATTTTTATAATTTGATTTGTTATCCCGTTGGACAGTTGTTACAGCAATCATTGTGGCGATTATTCCTCAAGCCGTGACCTCGGGCTCATGTCTCCTCCGCTGAAGATTCCCTCGTGTGGCTGTTCCACCATTTCAACCATTCTAAGTCAAATGCAAAAAAAAAAAAAAAAAAAATCAAAACACATCTGTCCTAATTGCACTGATGTTTTCTCTGTCGCCGGATGTCACCTTTATCTTCATGCCTAACTCTAATCTGACAAACTGCCTCCCACCTGATATACCAAAATACATTTTCTGCTGCATCTAAAATGTTTGGACGTACCGTAATTTTAAAATCCCTCCTGACTACAGCTGTTGGCAGGGTTGCATGCCAGCCTCGCCCCAGTTAATCATAGATTACTTTATCTGGGCCATTTCAAATCCTCATCTGTAATGCAATGCTACCTCAGCAGCAAGTAATCATACCACCCTTTACTGTTCTGATGTGCCTTTTGCCCTTCCCTTTAGGCAACATTCCTCCTCTTCTAATTGTCGTTTCTTCTCTCCGTGCATAACTGTAAAGTCTCATTTAAATTTCACTATTCAACCAAACTATTCCCAAACTGTAATACTGCAAGATTACAGGGGCTTTTTTTTAAAAATATTTGAGGAATACCTCCTGACGTTTTTCACAGTTTTTAGACTATCGAATCCCCTGTTAAATCTTCATACTACACAATATATGGCAAGCAGCCTGGGGTTGAAATAAAAAAGGTGCAAGTGAGAATACATCAAGCAAATTTTCACATTTTGTTTTTAACAAAACTTTGAGTATTGTAGTACTGAAGACAGAGCCAGAAACTAGTACATTTAAAACTTTCATCTCAAGACATTAAGCATCATTTCTTGACAGTCCTTTAAAAACATTTCATATTTTAAGATAAAGGATTGAGGCAATTGTTACAGAATTAGCTAAAATCATCTAACCAGAATATCAATTTCTATTTTGTGTACTAAAAAAAATGTAATCCCTGATGAATATAAAGAACCAAAATTTGGGAAATTGAAAAACCAGTAGATTAAGAAAAGAGAGAAAACTAAGAAAAAGGTCAAAGGATTTTGAAAAACTAAAGGGCTGCAAACTTGCTTTTTTTCTACCTTTATTTTGTCACAGCTACTAAATTTTACTGTAGAGGCAAAAGTGTAACACACAACCTCGTTAAAATACAGTTTCCATTTAAATAACTTAAGACCTGTTGCTTAGCTGACTTAATTTCACACTTCTCAATGATACACAAATAGTTTGTCTTCTTGACTCCGTGACAGAATTCCACACCTTGTTGCGTTGTCAAGGCAACCTAGTAGTGCTTTACGTGGTTCGTTCAATGACCAGAAAAAAATATTTAATAGGTTTGGTAACATTGCATATTCCGTTGGTCAATGCAACACAGCAGTTTCAGACTTCATTTTTAGTCTTAAGCTTTTCTGTTTAGTTGATACATACAGTACATGTTGTTTACCTATTCTTAGCTTAAGTACAGCATATTTCAATATAAAAATTAGGATGGCAGAAATATCAGTTTGTAGAAATAATGAGATACGGCATGTTGATAAAAATTTTGTTTTGCTATGTTAGGAACTATCAGTGAAGGTTCTCAGTCCAGGTCATGGTCAAGCTAGGAAAGTTCAGTTTAGGCAACTGGACGTCTAGTTTTCTAGAACTTTCCTAGCTTTATGTTAGGACCATAACCTTTATATATTTTTTTTTGAGCTTTTTACGGCACTAGTGGCTCGTTTTTCTGACAGTAGGCTAACAGGAAAGTGGGTATGAGAGAGAGGGAGAGACATGCGGGAAAGGACCATAAGCCGGATTCGAACCTGGGTCGCCCGCGTCGAGGACTAAGGCCTCCGTACATGGGTCGTGCGCACTAATCCCTGCGCCACCTGCACGCCCAACCTTTATATTTTTTATGTAACAGACCAACACAAAGTAGAATTATGTTGAAGCAAACCAAAAAAATATATATATTTAAAAAAAAGAGAGCTTTACAACCTGAATCAAATTAAACAACCAATTAATTCTTACCCACGTTGATATCCCTAAAGAAAATTCAGGTGAGCCTTTGATTTTCAGAATTTACGTCAATATTGTCCACCCGTTTCATTGTATTCCAGCAAAAATTGTATATAACTACAACAAATCTATGCAGACATGGTCATACGTTTAACCGAAAGGCTGGGCCCCAAGCATATGCACAAGAGAAACATGAATATGTTCTGCAGACGCAGCTGGAGATTCATCCTCCAGCAGGATAACAACCTTAAACATAAAGTCCAAAATAGAAAGGAATGGCACAGATCGAAAGAGGTTTGCATGTCAGAATTTCTCAGCAGAGTTTAGACTTAAAACCATTCAAGTAATAATAGGAAGACCTAAAATCTGACACTCATATACACTTACCAACTGTTGAGCTAATTTCAAAAAAGGGCCAAAGATGTGATGTATTCTTTTATTTCTACTTTGTGTAGGCCTGTCACATCAAAGTTCAGTAGAGTAAATTTCAGTCTAGGGTTGTAAGTTAACAAAATGCATAAAAGGTCAAGTATAAATAATTTTCCTTTACTGGAATAAGCATCCACTGTTGATTTATAGTTTGCACAGCTTTGGTCTATGTAAAGCTGTATCGCCACCATTTATTTAATACAATTGCCCAACATGACATGTTTGTAAAACTCCTCCAATATAACATTTTAGAAATATTTTCTTAAAAAAACTAAACTAATAAAACTAGAAAAAAAACAGGAGAATAATGGCAACAAATTCTGTAAACACAGACTAATGTCTATTGAAGTATTCAGAAATGTAATATCACTGTTACTGAATGTGTGATAATGAATAAATGTCCCACCGTAAACACGTCATCCACTTGCCTCAGTTCAACACTGCAGCTCCTCCACTAGAAACGTTGAAGTTTCATGTTCTGAATTAAGGCTAAATCCTGCAATAATAGTAAAAACCTTTTGCTATGTACTCCAAATGAATCACAAATCAAGCATGCCAAATTTAAAGTGTGGATCACTACTTTTCAAAGCTTCGCTAAAAAAAAAAAAGAGAAAAGCTTAAAGGCTATTTAGACAACATTGTTAAGATTCAGGAAAGAGGGGCGTGAAGGTGACGCAGCGGTTAGCGCGCATGACCCATGTATGGAGGCCTTAGTCCTCGACACAGGCGACCCAGGTTTGAATCCGGCTTGTGGTCCTTTCCCGCATGTCTCTCCCCCTTTCTCATACCCCCATAAGATTCAGGAAAGAGCATCTACTCCTTCCTTCTGCTGTTGGGAGGCAAGGCAGCTTTTTGACACAAGCCAGGCTGTGGAGCCTTGAGCAGGAAAACATTTTTTTTAATGTCACATGCTGTGTGTATACTGTATGCAGCCATCACGCATGTGACAGAGCAGTTTTTGAAGCACTGAACAAAAATAGCAGCCAAATTATTCTAGAGGAGATGTGGGTCAGAACTGTGGTTTTCTTCTCAGGTATGAAGGAATGAAGAGGAGGATTTTTTTATACTATGCCGTAAAGGGGTAACACATTTGCTTGTGTTGTCTTAAGCTCAATAAGCTTTTACTCTGGGGCACTGGACGTCTAGACAAGGATAGTAAACACAAATTTCACAGGAACAGAGAGGACAAAGGATTACACTATAATCATAATCCCACAATCTCCAAATAGAGCTTCACAACATTGCTTCCTTCACTATGGTAAAGTTATTTTATCATACATTTTAGCAGCTATTGATCTGGCTGACATCTATATTAAGAGTCACATTTGGCTCCAGCATTCCGGACTGAGACAGACCTACATGGGAAACATCTCGACGATGGGACAGCTCTGGTTTAAGTCATCATCGTGACAATTGCCTGCTTCTTAAACCATCCCTCTTCAAAAGCTCTTTATGTATTGCAGCTTTAGTCAGCAATCCACTACACATACACACACAGACACACACTGCAATTTCCATTTAATCCATGTACAAGCTCAAGCTTTCACAGTCAATAACACACAGACAAAGAAGAATTTGACTATGGCAGAACGCCCTAGCTGACAAGCATACTTAGACCACCGCAGGAACAGTGCACCAAAGCGGTGCAGTGTTGTTTTCTTTACATCCAAAGAATGAGATGTCCACTTTGTATTCTTCATTCAGAGTAAATACTGAACTAGACTAAACCTAAAAATACACAGATAATTGTCAGATTTAGGCATTTTTCTGGTTATAAAGGAAGTAGGCTACAGTGTAAGCCATTCTAATTTCCCCCCTAAAATCCTTTTAATCTTTGAAAGGAAGTCTTCACATCATTGCAACTAGTATCTCCCTGCTTTCGAAATCATTATTGTGCATTCTAATTTTAAAAAGGAAAACTCGAGTGAAAGCTTTTCTAGCTTTAGACACATGTTTAAACTACATTTTAGGACTAAAACCATTAAAAAGGTTGTATTAAAAAGCATGAAATTACCAAGGCCAATTTAAGTAAAGTTACAGTGGCACACCATTTTTGCATTATTTCTATCATTCCAAAGGCTTTCTTTTAAAGTTTTCTCAACACCTTTATTTCATATTTTAAAAATACTAGTTGAAAAAGTAATACTAGTGTAAATAAACTTTAAAGCAATGCAAAAAAAAAATAATTCTAATTCTGGTGTAGGGTGAGTAACAGCTTTTTTTCAGCTTTTGCAGTTTGTCCCTCTCATCGCTGGCAGTTTGCTGACCAGAATCTAGGCCAACAGGTGAGGAGGTGGCTACATAAAGAACAAAAGCCATGCCTTAGAACTGACCGATTATTTAGAGCAGGATACAAGCAAGGAGCTTTTGCCCGGCCACCATCAGGTTTCTCCTCTGAGCCTAATTTCTATTAGCTGAACACTTGATTATCACATCAATAAAGATTGTAAAATCAAATGAGGCACAGACTGCTGTTCAGTGTTCCAGCAAATATTTGCATGTTGAGCGGGATAATGCTAAACAATAGTTTTCCAGGACACTTTGTCATTCAAAATTAATCAAAAGCCCTAAAAGCAGTAATCCTAATGCATTGGTGAAGTGATCAGCCATCCCTCCTTCCCTGAAGATTACTTAAAGAGGTGCCCACTCACTGATGTTGTAGGCAGCTTCTCTGATACGGTTAGTTGGGAAAAGCGCCGGGCCCTGGGTCTGCTGTAACTAACCCTTCACAAGCAGAAAGCACAGATTTGTTCTTGCTGGAACTAACTTGTCTCAGGCACATTTGTCCTGCAAATCAAAGGCGAAGCTTCTGAGGTGGAAGTGGGGGTAAATCTGGTATGTGTGTGCAGGGCCAAGCAAATGCAGACTATTATGTCAAAAAGCAGGCTTCTATGGAGTTTGTCATATTGTTTTTGTCTCAATTCCCCCCAAAGAACACACACTTTCTTGGAATAAGTGCAGCGATTCGATGTCATTCTGTGTCTCAGCATGAAATCATAGAGGAATGCAATTATCACTTTGCCCAACAGACATTTCTCTGAAATGAGAGGGAACAATTGGGAGCATGAGAGGGGAGAGTGGTGGGAGGGGTGAGGGGTGTATAAGCTGGGAGGGGGAAGCAGTAGGAACTTAGCCAACCTTCCTGCCTGTTCCGTTTCTAAACCTCATTTTGTTAACTTTACTAAATGCAAATTGCAAGGTTTTCTTTACTTCTGCTTAGCACTCTTAAAAATAAAAGGTCCCAAAACTTGAGATTGATCGATTACAATATGTATAAAATTAGAATTCTAAATAATTTTTTTGTTACTCCTGAAATATTAAGAGCAAGGCTTTTAGGCTTTAAGGATTGTTTGGAGATAGCTAAAGTACTTCAATTAGTAGTATTTCCAGATATTACCAGAGTGGTTACAATACTTCCAGTTAGTTTCCTTATGCTTGTCCTAAATTCTTTAGCATTTCTTTTTACATGAATTATTATTTAAATAGTTTCTTTTTCTAATTTCTCTAGTGATTTTATTTTGAGTGAGGGAAAACCCTTTATGCATTTTTTTAGATTGCAGTAATGTTGCTGTATCATTAATATTTAAACGATGCTGTTCATTCAGGGGATCTTTTTTTATTTTGGGGGAAGGAGTGGATTTACTAATCTTTTCTTGTTAAATTGAATCATTTTTTTCTTAGACCAGTGTCATAATGGCAAGATTTATCTAGTCTCACATTTGTGAAATAATCAATCCAACTGGCTTTATTCTATGAATCTCACAGATTTCTTATGTTTCATTTAGGTATCCATTCCTGCACAAATGCTTTATTAAAAAGAAGAAGAAACATTGTTTAGCATAATTTCCTTGTTCTGACAGAGCAGTGGCCATTTTTGATTCTGTCAAACTTTTGAACACCAGTTTAATTCATGCTCTTGATGATTTACTATCAGGTCTTTGAATCACTTGTATCGGGTCATGGCTGCCAGTTAGCCCTTTAATTTTTCAGTGTGATTAAATAAAAAAGTCTATGGCAAAATATCCAAACAGGATCATTTCCTTCTTCAAATCACACTCATTTGGAACAGCCTATAGCTTATCATAGAAAAAAGCAAGAAGCTGATAGAGATCTTTATTAAATTCCTTTTTGGGATAGATAGATGTATTATTGAATGAAACTGATTATGTACTGATATTTTTAAAACCGTTAATGTAATTGGCATTTATGGATTAATTCATTTCCTACTGTTTATATATTCTATTTGTCCATTCTCTCTGTTTGCATGTCAAACATTATGTAAAATATATCCTCATCCCACTGCGCCTGTAGCTTCAGATCCATCTTTCCTAATGATATTATGCCAGCCATTACTATTTTTATATGTGGACAAGACTCAGCTATAAATTTAAAACCTGTGTGTGATTCACTTACTGAATGCTGTATTTAATCCCCATCCATCTTCCATATCCACTTGTCCATCAGGGTCAAGGAGAGGTTGGTGCCCTACTCCAGTAATATTTTTCTCTTAACAACAGCTTTATTTATATGTTTTTTTAAACACCTACTGCATTATTTGATTCCCAAGATATCAGGGGAGGTGAATCTCTATTAGCTTCCAGACACTGAGTTATTGTTTCACTGCAGAGATCTGCTGAGTTAGCCACTGCTGTACTAACAGTACTGGAAAGATGCAGGAGCACTGACCACAGAGGTATAAAATCAAGTTATGATGACCAAGTTAGCTGTGGGTTGATTTCTAACCATGGCTGCAATGTTTGTTGACCGGTCTAGATGTATAATACGATTGCAGCCCTGGGTTGACCTCAAAATCTACCCACAAGTAGTCATTTTTTGAGCTCTTACCTCACAAATGAATGTGTTTACTTGCTTAGGCTTTAAAAAGAGCCCACTGGATTTTCCAAAGTCAAGAAATGTAGTTTAACATATAGTAAATAAAAATAAATAAATAAAAAAGGAAGCAGAAGTGACATCGAACATATTAATAGTATTGTTGTCATGTGGGTTAAAAAAAAGTTTATAAAAAATGCGATATTTTTTTAGTTCAATTGATCTTGTGTGAGAGGATTGGGATGCTTTAGTGCAATTATTGTGTTCACATCAAATGTTAAAAGGATACTGTGGACATCAAAACTCTAATGATACAATAGATGCACTTTTAAAATGATGTGATGGACTCCATCTATTAACCATCTCATCTTGCAGTGGAGCGGCTGCTCTTCAACATAAAAATGAATCAGCTGAAATTGTTCTAGCCTTAATAGGGAGGCCTCCTTAGTCAATTCCCTTGCAGATTCTGGACATATTCCCTCTGGAAAGAACCCCCTGATAGAACTGGACTATCACTTTTTTGGCTGGAGAACACTTTGGTATTCCTTAGAATGAGTGAAGGGTATCATTAATATTGAGAATGTTTATGTTTCCTTTAACTTGTTACCTATGATGTGAATTAGCAAGAGAACAGTGATATGCAAATAGAGTCATTGAATACCTTTGTGAACTGAATTTTGTCCAAGGAGAATGTATCCCCAATCCATTGCCTCTATGCCATTATATGTTGACATTAGAAAGGCTATTATATAAACTTTGCTTCCACTTAAGTTAATTTTGACTTTTTCAAACTGAGAGTGCATTTAAAGAGCATACATCTTTTGTGGCCAATTGGAGCCAGTCAGCTAAAGTATTTCAAGCTGAGCTGGCCAAGTACCAGACTGTCATCTCCCGGAGCTGAGCGAGAAGTAAACCGTCACATCCTTACTATTAAAAGAAGCCCCCTAAGAAAAAAAAGGTAGGGAAGAAGAGTACAGTGTCCAAACAAAAAGAAACAAGCAGGCGTTCTATGCTTATAGCCTATGTACACTACTTGTTGTTCTACTACTTACCAATATCTCTGAGGTCAAGCTTGTTTTCAGGCCAAAAGACAGAACAATTACTAGGCTTGTATATTCGTCAGCATAAGCAACAAAGCTACTACTGCATTTACTGGAGAGCAGGTGTAATGTGTTATTTGCTAAGCAAGGCCATAATATTGTTTACCTATGCACTACAGAGAGTAAATTAAGAACACAGACACAAAGACAGGCCCCTTAACATACACAGACACAGCTGAAGCTATCTTTGGCCTCACACTGTACTGAATGTGCCTGGCAAGCAGACTGATGAAAGGTAACTGCAGGAGACGTACTCATTATAGACACTGATTCAACATAAAAGCTAGGTGAGACTTTTCTCCAAGAATAACTTAGTCTGACTCTCTTCAGAACCTGTATGTACATATATATTTTTGTTTGTTTTTTTTTTTTAGTTTGACGACGCATCTCAAAAGAGGGTGTTTTGATCCAATTTTTGAAGATCAAATAAAGACTAAACTGGATTGAGGAGGCATATCACTGACTGATATAAAGGATGTCTCAGGAAAGCTCTGACAGTTGTAATGCTTGTTTTCATTAGATTTTTTTTTAAGAAACACTAAAATAATTTACGTAAAAACTCAAACCCTCTGCATACGGGTCGTACATAAATTCAAAGCATTGGTATTGTACCCCCACAAATACAGACAAACACCAAAAAAAGAACTTAGCTGTAGACTAGAGCCCTGGGGGCTGGTCTGATGAATAATGAGGGGAAGGAGGCAAGGAGAGGAGGATGAAGCTGAAGTGTTAATGGACCTATGATGGATTCCACCAGACCTGTTGTTTGGTAGGCAAATCTCCAGAGTATCTACACAATGTAGCACTACAGTAAAACTGCAAAGCCACAGCTCAGACTGAAGGTGAAATATGTTGATTATTCCTAATATCTTTATTTTCTAGTATCAAACCAAACACCTCATATCACTGAGAGAAAATGGTTCACTGCCACAGAACAATATCGCTGTGGATTTATCTGGATGTTATGTTTTTATCCACATGATAAAGACTTAGCTCTAAAACAAATCTACTAAAACAAGATTAACTCTGTAACACACTGCTGAGAGACCTACACTTGGACAGCCAACTTTCTGATAACAAAGTGAAAGCAGGTGGAGAGATTCTGCATGAACAGCCAATTTGTTCATGACTGGAGGCAGGAGAAGGAAAAGCTCAACGAGGTGGGATGACAGTATTATGATGGTCTTAAATATAGTCTTCCTGAAAGTACTTACTACCTTGAAACAGATGATTTGTTAAAACTCTAGAGCTGAACTGGGATTTGTTTAATTAGGGAGTTCTATTGTTTCTGGGTTGCAGTGGTGGCTACTCAACGGTGACAATGACAGAAAAAAAATCTCACATTATTTGACAAACTGTCAAAATAACAAGGTGGGAACACTTAAGCTGGGGCCCTAAGCTATTATTTTAAAAATTAATACCAGTCAAAGAAGAAAAGCAACAGGTTAAAAGGTGTGTAAACAGATCAACGTTTGTTTGTGGGTTAGACATATGAATTAAGCCCAGTACATCCAGGCGAACCGGACTGGCCTAGAGCCTCTGTAGACACAGAACCTAACCTGAACCAACCAACACTTGAGTTGTGGGCCTGGAGAAAATCTGACATAAATATATTTTTTAAAATATGTCCAATTAATTGCTATGCATGACTTTCCCTCTCTTCTCTCTTTTTTTAAGAGTAGATAATAACTAAAGTATTCGTCCTTCATCTTATAACAAGGGAAAACAAATTTTAAATCCACATCAATTAAAGTTTACATCACATGAGAGAAGGAAAAAGTCTAAAAGCCTTACCTGACCCACATTGACCATCCTGCATGATAAGGCCCGACGCAGCCAGACTTTTGGGTCAGGGAAAAAATCTATAAGCTAGTTTGGCTTGGCTGGTACTAATATCAATGTAAATATGGAAAATTCTTCATTTATTTGATTGGCTTGGAGTTTTAGCTCAGTTAATCACTTTGCCAATTTGTACCCTTATTTACCTCAGTAATTTCTTAGCCTTTTTCATTACCTATCAGCTGATTCATTTCATTATAAAGTATTATAATGGGAATGCAAAATACATACTTAGGAAAAAAAAAAAACAATCTAAATTTCTTTTTTTTTTAAAACCTTAAGTCCATTCCAGGTTCCCACTTGATTTTGGCAAGTGGATTCTAGAAATATCTGAAAGACTATGATCTCTTATCAAACTAAACCTTTAGCTGGTAGAAAATTGCATATCAAATGTAGTTACTATGACTATATAATAAAAAAATGTTTGAATAACTAGTGTAGTCTGAAAAAAGTACATCTAGTTAAATAAAGGAGAAACAAGAGCAAGACAGAAGATCATAACCATGTTCAGCTCTGTTCTGATTAGACATAGTTTCTTCTCCCAAACTTAAAGTCTGAAAGCTGTGAAGGTTTTCAGAATCAAAACACACTGCAGTCTGGAGAAACAAGTAAAATGTTATAAATAAACCCTGATAAAGAAATCTGGCTTGTGATGGGAGGATTATTTCTTGTCCCAAACAACATCTCAGCCAAACAGTATGTGGCCTTGCAGGTGGAAAGACCTGAGTGAAAACTTTTATAAGTAATTGTGTATGTAATGGGGAATAATAGGAGATGGATTTTTTTCCGCACAACACTAGATATCAATGTGAAAAGTCTCCAGAGTGGGTACAGTACAGATCGTCTTGTACATGACAGGAAACAATCACCACAAGTTAGATGGGTGACAACCTTATTTGTGTCAGTGGTGCGTCACCTGCAACATGCCTCACTTCACACATACAAGCCAACTTGTCTGTGAATTTCTACAGTTATTTGCTTAGTGGCATATAGACCACTTTTGAGTTGACAAACATTGTGACATATCTTTGTGGGTGTCACATAGCTGGAGGCAGAAAGATGTTTTTTGTTTTTTTTTAAATCCAGCTGTAGAAAAATTGGATTTTATCTGAATATGTAACCTAAGGTTATTACTTTCTGGGGCCAGGGTATTTTATTTATAGAAGTCAACTTTAAAAGGATGGAATTAGATTGTATGCAGCAACTGAATGGATGAACGATCTGATGGGATTACCTCTGGCTGAGTGGCATGACATCTATGGCTAGCTAACTGAAAAACAGAGGGCGATCCGAAGGTATAAATAGCTGCACCAAGGTCAGAAACCATCCATGTAACTGTCTTAGGTCATTATAAAAAGAAGAAAAAGCTATATCTGGATGGATAAACTGTGTTTCCACAGCTGGGTGACGTTACTAAAGCAAATTGTAATACCAATAAAAGAAAATATTTCATTTTCCCAGATTTACCTGGTAAGAAGTTTGTGCGGCATACAAGGGCATGTTCGATGATCATGTCTATCCAATCCCTGCGTTTTATTCATTTTAACCAGAACTGTCTAGGGTTCTGCATTTAACCACAGCTGCTTGTTTTTGTCTGGTGGTGGCAGCAGGTATGCAATAAAACATAAAATCAGATTAATCGTGATTAATCCATTAGTGAAATAATCATCAACTAATTTAGTCATTGATTAATCTTTAGCTGAAGTATAGAGACTCTAAAACATGCCTTTAGATGACAGAGCAACCAACTTATAGTAGTAATTATACCAAAATTAAAAATATATATAGAAACATTTTGCATTCAAGATAAAGAAAATTCTACCTAAACCTTTCTTTCAAACGTTTCTCTCACTTGACAACTTCTTTTGATAACGCAAATCGGGAGATAGAAAAAATAAGTTACACAGACACAATACTGTTCTTTAAAGATCATCATAGTTAATGCAGATGATTAAAGCAAAATGATAACCATTGCATGTAAGCATGATTTAGACATATTTGAATTTAGCTACTCAAAGTTTAGAAATTAGGTCACTAGGGGTTTTAAGGACACAACTGAGTAGTGACATCATATAATAACTCACAAATGTCAAGGAAAAGGAAAGCCTTAGGCTGAATATTTCCTTGAATCCCCAGAGATGCCACTACAAAGTTTGAGGAAGACTGAATGAGCAGTTGAGGGGAAAAAAACGTAGAGCAGAGTTGTGAGTGCAGACATTTAAGGACACCTCATAGTCGGTCTGAATGTTTCTGTGTTAACTATGTCCAGGTACTAGGCTGTGATTGCTGTGGCTGCTAAAACCTTGCTCTAGAATGGCTGCAAGAGGACGATGACCAGTAGTTCTACACCAGTAGATTAGATATTTAAGAATTTTATTTTTTTTTACATGGGGATGAAAAAGATAGTTAGGCAATAATCTAGGCAGAAACAGTGCAGATAGTTAAAAAAGTTACCATAGTTTAGTCTTCTGATATTGTATATAATTATCAGCTACTGTAGCTTTTAGGCATTTTGAACAACCACTGACATTTATCTATGTTTTCTATTCTCTACAATTAGCAACAACATGACTAACCAATACAAATTTTGTTAAGTACAGTCAAAGCAGAGATTTATTCATGAAAGCGACAAAATAACAGAGGCACATTTTTCACCATGAATAATGACTGTTGGGCTGTTGTTCCTATATCCTGCTAGAGATGCATTTCATCAGAGCCAATAAGGCCTGGTGATTTGTCTTCAAGTCTTTGTCTGATGAAAGAAACTGATGAAAAATAAGGAAAATGACCATACAATTTATAGTCCTGCATATGTGTGAATTAATGCCCTGACACCCTAGAACATCCATCACAAAAAAGAGGAGCATATTGTGCATCCACAAACCACAAGTGAGGTAATGAACAGCTTATGGTATTTTAAAACTTTTTTTAACCTGCTTTGGGTTTAGCTTTTACTTGGTATCTCTAAAGAAAGAGGGAAGCAATAAATGAAAGAACTCTGACACTGACTGCATTTGTCAGTGTTGCACAAATTACTTAGTCTTGAAATGGAAGAAATGCAAATCTCCTGACATTCATTGTTTTCCCATCTATCATTGTTAATAGAGAATGTGTGGTAGTGGTAAGATAATATCTTAAACTTCTGTACCATCTCAAACAATAGAGACACTGTGTTCTAATTCTGCCTCTGGTTGGGCCTGAGCGTGTGCATCGACAAGGTAGAAATACCCACACAATGTTACAAACCAGTGGTCTTTATAAAGACCACTGGTTTGCCATACCAAAAATTCTTGCAAGTTAAAAGGACTTAATAAAAACGAAGGCAGTTTGAAAAACAAAGAAATGTACCCAGAAAACTGGAACTCTTTGAGTACCTTCATAGTATGAATCTATTTTTTTAGAAGTTTTAATGTCTTAAATGCTGTGGGTTGCAAATTGGAACCTTAAGGTTTAGACAGGCCATTTTCAGTTGTCAGTATCAAGTACACCAAGGTTTTAAAACTGCTAAATTGTCCTACCATACCTATAGTAAAGTCATTTTAAAGAGGTACCAGATAAAGTGGTCCAAAATGTCTACCGTGTTTCCCCGAAAGTAAGACAGTGTCTTACTTTCTTTTTATCCCCAAAAGCCCCACTATGTCTTACTT
>JAUZNJ010028830.1:0-41295 GCA_034780135.1 Jordanella pulchra | reverse complement strand
TTTACAGCATGAAATGTCTGAATGAGTGCTCATCCAAGACTGGTGATTCCATACTTTTTGCCAGGGGTTGTATAATTCAAGAGAACACGTAAGAACAAGGAACACAATGGTTTGAGTGAATGAGGCAAAAAGGTGTATTTACAAGAAAAAACAAAGAATAAAGAGAAAGAAAAATTGTAATAGGTAGGTACAAAAAATAAGAACAGAATGGCAAACATGTAAAAAACCAACCAGACTCTAGCCAATTTTCCACCCAAATATCATGGGAAGTTCTAGCAAATGTTTAAAATATGTAAAAAAGATAATTAAGAGACATTTTTGAAGAGAGTGTAAAACCCTTTTTTGCAAAATTTAATAAGCTGAGTTGAAATTTTGCTTTTTCCATTGTGCAATTTAAATGTCATACTTCAAAAATCACACAAAAGTAAACTTTAAACAAACATATATATGGTCACATAACTGTAAATAAAAAATAATTTTACTAAACTACTAACCAACCCATTGCCTTTTGTCACTGCAGGTTGGAGTTTAGGTACTAAAATCTTAGATGTAAGAGTTGGGGCTTAAAATCTTAATCATTGAAGAAATGATTAGATTCACGACTCCTCCTTACTTGGTATAGAGATACTCTCAAACTCCGTACCAGTAGCAGAAAATATAAGCAAAGAACCTGTGTCTGTCAGCATAAACACAAAGATCACATTTATACAATTCATAATAGCTGCAATATAGAATTGTTACTCTAAAAGTTTTTAACAGTTTGTTTATTGTTCTTTGAATTATATTTTCAATCTAATTTAATCTTTTTCTGTATCCATCACTCTTACTGATAACAATTGTGAAAGATTCACTCTTAAGTTAATTAGATAGTCAGACCAGTATTTGACAGGTCTCAGCTTTAATATGTTTAAACTTTAAATGTCTTTGCTAACCTATCAGCTTTTTTACACTGAGCTTAGCACAAATAACATCGAAATAGATGTTGAGCTACATTAGTCACATAAAACAGAAAATAATGAATATTCTTACAGCAAATGAATACATATGTGTCACATATTGCAATTAATATAAGAGGAATTCAATATAGTTGAAAGATTTGTTGATATCCCTTGTGTAATAAACAAAAAAAACTTGCAATAGTTACTTGAATCTGACAAAAGTAATAAAGGAAAATTCTATGAAAATGAACAAATAAACTCAGATTTTTTTAAACATGTTTAAACAGAATGATTTAAAAAATAAACTTAAAAAACAGGTGTGGGCAAAAATTATGTTATCCTGAACTTCAAAATTTTTTATATAACCTTTTGATCGCTGCAACCAAATGATTCCTGTAACTGTCAGTAAGACTTCTGTAATTCTTAGATGGAATTTTGGTCCACTCCTCATGATCAAGCTGCACCATTTGTCTCAGGTTTGAAGGTTGCCTTTTCCAGACGGCATCTTTCAGCTCCTTCCAAAGATGCTCAATAGGATTTAGGTCAAGGCTCATAGAAGGCCACTTCAGAAAAGTCCAATCTTTTCCTCTTAGCCATGTGTTTTAGGTCATTATCCAGTTGCAACACCCATGACCTGCGACTGAGAGGAAGATTTCTCTCTAGAATCCCTTAATGGTCTTGAGATTTCATTGCATCCTGCAGAGATTCAAGACACCCTGCACCAGATGAAGCAAAGCAGTCACAGTACATAACAGAGCCTCATCAATGTTTCACAGTAAAGACAGTGATCTTTCTTCAAATGCTGCCGTTTTCCATCTGTAAACATAGAGCTGATGTCCCATAACGTTTAATTTTGGCGCATCTGTAAATAGAATATTGTCCGAGAAGATTAGTGGCTTGTCAACATGAAACTTGGCAAATTCGAGGATGTCTTTTTGGTGATTTGTTTTTAACAATGGTGTCCTCCTTGGTCATGTCCCATTAAGTTCACTGTGGTCAAATAACAACAGATCGTGAAATCTGACAATGATATTGCATATATCCTTTGTCAGATTCAAGCTAGTTCTGTTATCACTGAGTGTTTTTCCTTTCATTAAACGAGAGGTGACCACAATTTTGTCCAAGGGTCCTTTTCAGGAATTTTTTTGTTGAAAATGTGTACAAATTAGAGACATAGATTAAAATATGGAAGTGAATCTATTTTTTATACTCCAGGATCAAGAATATGGGAAAAAAAATCCGCTTTTAAATATTACCCCCATGCAGATGACTGTTTCCAATATTCAAAACTTCTCACAGTCCTAGGAAGAAAGTACTTTAGTGGAAGAAAACTTTCATTGCTAGCCTTATTGCTCAGTGTATGTGAACACTGAGCAGCACAATAAAGGCATAATGAAGTCCCGTTCTATTAAAACAGCAGACAAGACTGTCCAGCTAATCTTGTACATTTCTTCCCATGAGAAGCCCCACTCTTCCCTGTAACCCCCACCCACAGCTGCTGGGAATCTCTTTTCTCTGCTACACTCCCGTCTGTCCCATTGTCTCCCACCTCACGCTGCCAACCTCTCACCCTTGACCTTAGCCCTTAACCCTCTTTTACCCAGCATTTATTAGGTAGAGACCCTCGTCTGGGCCTACCCAGCTCTTCTGTGTCAGGGTTTGTCAACATCACTATGACAACAAAGCAGCTAATGCAAAGATCACTTTAATGCCATTGTTACAAAGGATTCCCTGGTAGCCTCCAGGCTAGTTATCCTGAGACTGTATCCTGGAAGTACACATGACCAGGTGGTCACCTGAACCTAAAACCTCAATTCCTGCAAAGAAATGCCCGTCTCTTTTCTGGCATAAAAATGGAAATGGCTGGAGGACAAAATACTTGATAATTTGGTACCAACTCTGGGATAGTCTTTGTAAGGGTAAGCCAGTTAAATTGTTCACTGATTTGGTAAATAAGATTTCTGTGACACAAGATCATGAACACGCATAATTAAAACACCATGATATGCGTTTTTAGAAGGGAATTCTAAAATTGAGTCTTGTCCACCTACTGCTAGCATGTGAGTTTGGGGAAGTAAGTTAAAGCAATTAGTATAGCCCTCCACATATAAGAGTGAGTCTGTTAAGTGGACAATGGATATTTATGTTTGAAGAAGTAATTCTTCAGTTGATCTGGTGTTTTGACAGAACAAAGAAATAAAGACTTCAACCAGGTTCAGAAGCCTTCAGCATTATCAAATTGTTGAGCAGTGTAAAAGTGCAACAAGATTTTTTCAAAAAAGGTTTAAGATCATAATAAAAATAAGAAGGACTCTCACCAGCCAGTTTTAGCTACAGTGTTGAGCCAGAGCATGACGCTTGTGAGGACTGGTTTGGATTTGCAGGTATTTAAACAGGTGCACCAAATACAATGGGCAGTGGGCATTTGCTATACTAGTGGCAGATTTTTCCTTGTTGGACTTAGCCATTATAGAAGACAAGAACTGAACTCCATGACAAGAACTGCATTAATCCAATTTCATGATGACTGCCAGGAAGGAAAAGGCCCACAACTGGGATCTCTTTAATATCGTAGAGCTACAAAACTCTGCATGCAGCAGCAATTATTTCTATGTCCCCATACCAACACTAACCAAAATCAAAATCTGCGAAATGTCAGCTTATCAACTAGGGCAACATCTCTTTAGAAAGAAAGCGAACATAGTGTTTTTAAGTGTGCATAATTTTGCACTGACCTTTATGTGTAGAACCACATGCACAAAATTCAGTAACTTTTGAAATCTGCCCTACATTTATTAAAACAAAAATACAATTTCATCGTTTTCTCGAAACTTTTGAGAAAAACAATTCTTATTGTGTTCTATTGAACCCAATGTAGGGCATTGTACCATATCAACAGAGTACATTGCTACACATCTACCCCCTATAAATCATCACATGGCAAGGCAATAACCAACAGCAATTTATGGCAAACATCCAGTGTGATACATTCTCCATATCAACATTCTCAACTGTTTAACCTCCTTTTTAAATATTTACATCCCTTTTTGTATATTTTAATCAGCATAATGAAACTAAATATTCGAGACAGGATAAAAAACAAAAGGCTTACCAAGACACGCACAAAGTCATTCTCAGAAAGATCAAGTCACTTAAAGAGAATTTTCAAATAAAAACAGCATCGGATACAAATAAAACCTTTACGTCTCTTAAAACACTTTATGGTTTTACCTCACTTGTAGAAAGCTAGTAGTTGTCTTTATAGATGTCACTGTTCTATTGCGACAGTATTTATTGTTTTCCCCTAAATTAGAGTCAAAAGCTAAAATAAATTAAAAGACCCCTGAGGGGTGACATTACAATATTCATACAGCTAGTCGATCCCTACTCTGGTCTGTGTGTGGTTACAGAGCTAAGCTGTTTTTCAGACAGAAACATCTGGGATTTCCTCTGTCCTGAAGCAGCAGTTTGCTGGCCTTTTCTCCCCCCTTTACTTTCAGTAAGCTGAATGGCACAAAACATCCTAAAATGTGCACACAATTAAAGAATCACTTAACGCGAAACTACTTCAGAGAACTTTTTCTCCATTTTTTTAGCAGTCTAATTCAATTTAAATCCATTTTGTCACATCTCCAAGCAGACTGCATCTGAACCTACCCAAACATTCTCCCCAAGCTATTATATTTCCTGCAGCTGTCCCGCAATAAAAGCTCAGCTATTTCAGATTCTCATCTGCTTGGCAGAAGTGACTCTTCCTATCTATCAAGCCCATCTTTGAAGGATAATAAACAGAAAAATACAAATGCTTTCTTGAAAAGCGATTTCTTGATAGGAAAGAGTGACTCCTCTACCTATTATATAATATGTCAAAACAAGAGAAAAAGAAAATGAGTCATACATTTTCAGCATTCTGTGTAACCTAAACACCAGTCACTGCACACATATCCCTACAAGATTTGTTACATTGCTCTGAAGCTCCTTCGACAACATCTTGCACTCAGTTCTTACTGAGGAGTTGTAGAAGTATTCATATGGGGCTTCATGGGTATTCATTCAAATTGCTGCTCTACTGTTGTGTTTGGCCTCCTCCCAGTAGTCCCCGGCTGTCTGGCACGGCTCTGTGTATGAAGACCATTTCTCACTGGTGTGCCGGGGTACCCCAGATGCTTTTGTCTTATGGTTGTTTAGCAGCCGCGTTAAAGGGCTGAGGACAAAGACCTATCTGTGGAGGATTGAATACACTTAGCAGGCTCACAGCCAACAGCTCAATCTTGTAGGCTCCCACAGCTCAAAAGCAGACTAATGCAAGTGTTTTTTTTTTGTTCATGACAGGGGATCTTACAGCGAAATGAGTTGGGGGGCCCTTTTATTTCCTATAAAAATCATCTAAGTAATTTTACATTTTTGAAATGTCACAGTGTTCTTTTCTTAAATCTTTTTTTCTAAAAACAAGATTCACAGAACAGACTTGTATAAGCCAATACAGATTTACGTACGTATTGGTGAAGGTTCTCAGTCACCAAGGTCATGGTCAAGCTTAAAAAGTTCAGTTTAGGCAGTTTAGGCAACGTGACGTGTAGTTTTCTAGGATACAGATTTACAGTTTTCATTAAGGTTAGACCAGTAAAGTCCAATTTTTTTTATTCAAATTCTGACTAACACGTAAAGACAAAAGAAGAAAAAAAATATATATACACTGCAGCTTCTTTTATGGAGTTGGTAATCTTCCACAAAACAGAAAATAAAGAAATTAGATGATCATCCCCTTTATGCATCTCTATATGAAACAGTAATAAACTATGAAAAGCTTTTATAGCAAATTCAAAAGTCAATCTTAACAGTCTGAGCCGGAAAACTCCCAGGTTCTTCTTGCTTGTGAGGATAAAGTACACAACAACCTACAAAAAAACACAGTACATATCACAAAATACTTGAGTTTGTATGGAGCATATTTGAGTTTATATAGAGGGGTCCGCAACCTGTGGCTCCAGTGCCACATGTGGCCCTTTAGCCCTTTCAGTCTGGCATCAACACCAAATAAGAAACAAGTTTATATATTGAGGAAATAAGAACGGTTTCCTCTGTAAGTTTTCATTCAATATCTGAATAAAATATCTACAACAGCACAATATCATTGATAAAAGGCTTTTCAAATTAAAGTTATATTTAGCTTTAACTAAGTACTTTATGTACTTCATTCTACAAAACCAATGATTGTTTCTGTTGTTAGGATCAAATAATAATTTTCTTTTAAAATAGAAACATGTAAAATCTAGGTTCCATTATATGTTTTCAATTTTAAAAAAATCGTTATTATGGATCTTGATGAATTTTATTTTGTAGCAGCAGCAGCTAAAGTGGCTCTTTGAACTGAAAAGGTTTCAGACCCCTAGTGTATGTGTAATGTAATTATTGCAAGATAGCATCTGTCAATCAAACAAATTTGCTTAAGATGCTCTCTGAACCACATTTTAAAGGGGCTTGCCTGAGGTTTTGGTACTCAGAATAAATTAATTTCGTCATTACAAAACAATTTTAAACCACTGAAATATTTAGATAACTACGTTCTACTTGGTGAGCAAAGCTGGCAGTTTGCATCAAAGCTAGAAAGACTGTTATTGTTTGAAGCCACCTGAAGTAAACAGCAAACAAAAAAAGTATAGTTGTATTGAAAGTAATTATTTGAGGTGTTTTATATGGGGTTGTGCTGAGTTCTCATAAGCTGTCAGTATTTAACCCTGCTGTAGACAAAAACCTTAAAACATGCTTTTTTTTAAAAGAAGAAAATAGCCCCCTTACCAATGCCCTTCAAAAGCCTGGGACTTCTTGGACTTAAAAAAGGTAAAGTTGCATTTTCATACACATTTAACCAGGTAATCTCACTTTCTAAGGGCTTTGGTTCCACTAAAAGACAAAGTACTTTCTATCTTACCAAGTGCTAGTTGAGTGCAGGGTTGTGTACAGTTGCAATGCTTTGCTCTACCAGCAAAGACAGTAACTGCTTAAGATGGGTGTAAAAATATTGTCTTTATACCTTCAGTTTACCTTCCTTCAGTTTTAGTTGTTTTAGTTTTAATGTGTTTTTAAGCAAAACAGTACAACTTAAATCTTACATATAGTCATTTTATTAAAAGTTTGCTCATAGTTAAATCTGTGTTGAAGCTGCAGAGCCCTGTGCTGTGTAATCAGTTCATCAAGATCATTGTCCTACTTTTAAATATGCTTCTATAGTGTGGCAGAGTCCTACTGACAGAGCAGTCTGGCTGCTAGGCTAGTTAAGCTAAGTTTGCAGTAATAGCAGTGGAAATCAGTTGTATGTTCCTATTACTGCCACCTGCTGGACTGAAGGTGAAGAACAGTTTCTCTCAAGTTGAATGTCCTGGGGCTTTAAGGCTGATTCAAACAGAACATTGATAAATTACCTTGGATTTCTATTACCCGTAAAATACAACTCTTAGGTCTTTAAATCCAAGGGTTTTCAGTGGCAAAAGGACTAATTTTGTCAAGCTGAGACATCTTAATTTTTGTAGGGACCTTTTCATAACCTTTTTCATTGAGTGAAATAATTTGTTAGTCCAACTTTGGTATCCTAATATTGCAAAATAACTTGTATTTAAATCAAAAGAAGACATTATTAGAAAGAAGTTATTTCTGAAATAGAATTGGCGTTTAGACCAATAAATTAAGAGATGTTGTAATAATGTCTCATCTCCCGCTACAAAATAAAAGAACATTCTAGAAACAACATCAAAGATTTACTCATAAAAGGAACATTAATGTACTGTCCTTTTATCCATTCATCTGGATCTGTGAAGCTACACAGATATCAGAAAGTAGTGCAGCAGGGCTGAATGCCTGCAGGATCAGGGAAATGTTCATCAGCTGCAGCTCGTCTTTGCCTACCCTGACCCATTATTTCCACCAGGCCTTCTGGAACAATCATCTGACTGTGAACAAAACAGTGAACCAAACTGCCCCACTAACAAGGATCTCCATTTTGCATCTAAAAAACAAGGACTGGTGCCAGTAGGATGTGAACTGAGAGGAAAACTCTATTTGTCAGGTCTAACTTTGACAATCAGATATATTCTTAAATCTATTCATGAAGCTCAGACTGTAATGGAAAAATGTACCCTGCACAAAGCTACAGCTGCATGTTATATTATAAAACTTGCATTATTTTTGCATACTATTAGCAGCAACTGGCCAGCTGATATCCTGTGAATACTAAATAAATAAGTAAATTCTCTATACATCACCTACTAGGAACACACAAACAGAAAATAACTGTGAAAAGTATCAAAATCCCTTGAACTACCTCACACCTTCTCACATTAAAACTACAAGCCTAAATATATTTTTATCAGGATTCAATGTCATAAACCAACTTAAAGCACTAAATAATTTTAACAGGGATGGAAAAAATGCATGGCTAAAAATGTATCTTAGAAATTTTTCAAAAACATGGCATTTGTATTTGGTTACTAATCATTTTTGACACCATTTTCCTTGAAACATCTGCATGTACTTTAGGTATATTTCCACAAGCCAATTGCATCTATTGACTAAATAAAACTGAGCTGCAGCTAAGCTTAGATGGACACCATCTGTCAACAGAAGTTTTTTTTTCAGCTCAAAGGTTTGAGAGGCACTCCAATGTCCTATTGGCTACTCAGCTGATTAATGCTTTATAAGTCCAGCCTTTTTGGTTAGATGTCCAACTCTTGAGTTTGTGCTTGTGCCATGTTCCTGGCATTTGCTGTTGATGACCTGAACAAAACTCTGACAGATTTTCAAGCTCCGCCTTAAAGTCATCCACAGGTGTATAATTGATAAGTTTGTTAACAAATCTTTTGTCCAAAAATAAATATTTTTTTTTTTATATAATACACAGATGGACTTTCTTTACAAATAGGATGATTTATAAAGGCAGTTAGTTGCAACTGATTTAATTTAGGGGTATGAGGTAAGAGGAGATAAATACAAAATCAAGGCCTTTTAGAATAAACTAAATATATAATAAGATTGTTAAAAAAAATATGTCCTTTCCACATTTCAACTGTTTATATTCTTTGTAATTGCCTCTTACATGTTATGAAATATGATGGAGTTTCTCAGCATAAAAGTGTCAAAATCCAAACAAAATTAAGGGGTAAATGTACCTCAGTTTGCAAGGCAGCTACTGTATATCTGCTGTAATCTGGCTGGTTCTCACACATCATCTTCCACCTTTCTGTTCATTAGGCTTCCAGTGATGTCAGGAGATTCAATGGCTCTCTTTGTTGTCTGAGGAGTTATTAGCTAAGCAAAATGAACCTGACTGTTCTGGCAGACCTGTAGAGCGTGGAGAGCTCAGTAAAGATGAAAGAAACCCAGAAGATTTCAGAGGTTCAGAAAGTAGAGCAGAAGTAAGAGGAGGAAGTGGAGAAGAATAAAGTTTTCTGACTAAACTGAAAATAGGTCTTTTCGGTGCTGCGCTGCTGCAAACATTTCTCAGATGGGCCCCATCTGGGGAACAAACAATCACCTAAGATGCCCAGTCACATGCAATGCCAAATGGAGAGAGGCCCACAAATCAAATCACTTTGACAGCAGCAAGCTCATTATGAAGAATATTCACTGTAATTAATGACTGTAAAGCAAAGACGGAGAGCAACTTGCAGATTATTGATAATGACATAGATGTGACAAAACTATATACTAAGCCTAACTGAAACTGAGGTAAAATTTAGAGAACATTCTGTTTAAATAGCAGAGCTCCAACTGCTCTTAGCGCCATCTTAACAACCCCTCAGAAACACATTCAATCCTGTTTTTTTATTGCTCTTCTTAGATACAGAAGCATGTGCTTGTGACCTCCAATTTGCCTCTGAGCAGTGGAATCATGAGTCAACTGAAAGTAGGAAGAGCTTATCTGACTCTCTGTTATTGCTGTGCCCTTGGCTGACAAGCTACTGCTGTGCCAAAGTGCCTGGCAAATGTCCAGCACTGCCGATCACAGGTCTTTCCTCTTCTCAAACTCAGGATGCAAGGTTACGACACATATAGTTCACTGAAGTGACATATCCTGGACATCCTCAACTCAGACGGAAAGCAAATGTGTAAAATTGAAAATCACAAAACAAAAGGAGCTCAGAAACACCACGGGATAATGCTTGTACAACTAGTAAGACTAATTCAGCTCATCGTAGCACCAAATTTAGCTGTTAAAGCTTCTGTTTGGTTATGGCAATTAAGGTGTGACACAAAAACTAGTCGGAAATCAAAATGAGTCCTCCGTTTCAAAGCGTGCTAAGCCACGAGTCCTGTGTGACGTCAACGTCTTCATCTGTAGCCAGTGCGCAGGGGCCTCAAGGTCTTGGAGCTACCAGCTGCATGCAGGCCATAATTTTAGGATCACACGAAATGTAAGTGCCAAATTAACATCCCCCATCACAAAACCTCTATTCATAAAGAGGGCTCCAAAGACACAGACCTGATAAAGGGGGACACGAGTCCATCTGCAAGTAGGAAAAATATCAAAAATCAATGTTTGGTTTAGGAAATGCTGTGCAAGGAGATTGCAAAATTTTGCAGACTCTCGATATAATACTGAGGCCCTGTTTCCACTCTGGAGCCGTGTATTACATGCACAGTGACAAAAATAAATTGTTCACAATTGTACATGCTCAAACTTTACAGCTGATTATGTTAAACCTTTTGAGAGCTGGGAGTTAAGTTAGAGTAAAAATATTTTGGAGAATCCCAGAACCCTAAAACAGTTCTGATATCAATCAAACTTCCCTTCTGTTTAAATCAAAAGCTGACATGTCAGACTGTAAGAATTCCAGCTCCAGTTTCTGCACAGGAGGATTTTTAATAGGATAACACACATGCAGATGGCATCAGAAAAATAAAAATGAAAAAAAATGCCCAACAATAGCTAAGCTACAAAACAAATCTTGATGAAAAAAGTTTAATCTTGATATTATTAAATACATTTTCCAAAACTTTAATAAACTATGTCAGGTGTTTTGTAGGATGAAAACTTGCATATAGCGGTGCTCGCTGTAGAAAAGACAAACTGCCCATAATGTTCTGCATTTGAAGAACAAGTGTATGTATATATATATATATATATATATAAATATATATATATGTGTGTGTGTATTTAAAAATATAACCTCACTCATCAGCATTTAACCTCTGGCTCACAAAGAAACCTATTTTGGTTGTTTTAATCCAACCCTCAATAGCAAAACAACTTGGACCCTTTATGTAAGCTTAAATAGCTCTCAAATTGGGACTACAAAAATGTATTAAGTTTTTCTTATCACTCATGATCCATATTGGCTCAAATTTCCTAAACAGAATATAGTGGTCATTAAAAAGTTCTATGAGGTAAGCTTCAGTCTGAAGCCCAGGTTTCTGCTTCTTAGCCATCTAGACACCATATGTACAGTAAAAAACAAACAAAAACAAAAAAATGGATGAAATAGTTGTTTAATTGCCACTACTGCAAAAAAATCTGAGTTATCAAAGCCATACATTAACTCTTTAAAGATATGAAGTTGGATTCTAAACAAACAAACACTAAAACAACAGTGCTTTTAAAAACACTCCCATGTTAACTCTGGAGATACTTTAGAGATCCATGATGGGAAGATAATTGTCTTGCACTCAATAAAATGCAGCTTTTACTGGAAGAGTTGTAATAAGAAAGTTGCAAGATGTTAAGCTTTCACTTTGTCAAAGGCCATGAGGGGAAAAAGTGAATATATGAGACCAATATTAAAGTAACAATGTTTAAATTTGAGAGGCTAGATCTGTAATTTCCAGTTTTAGATCCCCAGAGATTTAATGACAACACTGCACTAACACATCATCAAACTGTTTTCCTTCATTTTGGAATTGGAATCTTTGTGTTTGTGACGTCAACGTGTTACCTATAAAAGACAAGGCCACATTCACTCCTCTACATTAAATCATACATGAGAGAACCAAACATATGTCTGGTCAAATAAGTGTTATACCTGTTTTGTTGTCTAACAACATTTAGCTTAGTTAAATCTCATTTTTAAGTGGAACTCAGACTGTCATAAAGTGAAGGATCACATGACTCTCAGCTTACATAGGGGAGTTATTGGAAAAGCCAATAATACATGACCTGAAAAATTAATTATTGCAGGTCAAATTAAGCTCATACTTGGGTCAAACGTTACGAATTGTTGATTTTTTTCCCTCTAAATGCAAACTCTATGGGGTATATCTCCATGGGACAACATGCTGCTGACAGCATCTTGCTGCAGTGAGGTTTTTGTTCTAATTCAATCTGATATAAAAGTCTATCAGAAAGTGTTTACGTCCAAATGAAGGGTAAATCTAAAAAAGGAAAACCTGACAAAAGAGAGTTTAAATAGTCAAAACTAGAGAAAGAATTGTCCTTCAACAGGAAAACAATCAAACACAATAGTTCTAGAGATGTTAAGGTAATAAATACCCCAAGACATAGCTGTAGTTCCAGCTAATGATGATTGAACAAAGTCTTGATGGTGGAGGCCCTAATTAAATGCCATAGGGTTTTTATTTTAAAAGTAAAACTTTAAAACCAGGCTGTACGGTGGAGCAGTGGATAGCGCTTGCAGCAAGAAGGTTCTGGGTTTGGTCTTGGGGTCTTTCTGCATGGAGTTTGCATGTTCTCACCGTCCATGCGTTGGTTCTCTCCGGGTACTCTGGCTTCCTCCCACAATCCAAAAACATGACTGTTAGGTTAATTGGCATCTCTCAATTATCCCTAGGTGTGAGTGTGTGCATGGTTGTACGTCTTTGTGTGTGTCTATGTGTTGCCCTGCGACAGACTGGCGTCCTGGCCTGGGTGTACCCTGCCTTACGCCTATAGTCTGCCAGAGATAGGCACCAGCCCAACCGCAACCCTGACGGGTGAAGCCGGAGAAGATGGATGGATGGAACTTTAAAACCATGTACCAAGATTCCCAATAAAAAGTAACTCTAAAGACAAGGTGCTTAACAGATACCCCAAGTTTGTATTATGGAAATAATCACTGAAGGTTTTCTATGGCTGGAATCAACAGAGTCGAATCAGCTTATCTTCTCCCAATAGCATAGTTGTGGCAACGCTATACTAAATCTTCCGAAGCGAGTATACAGTGATGCTCAAGGGTTAAATTGCTCCTCTGATACATCTAATCAGATGTACACTTTTTAAGTTCATGTCACAGTTCAAAGCACAACCAGCTTTAAGACATCCTGTTTACTCGGGGCTGGACTCCTGTCATGTTCATAGTTAATCAATTTTCTATTTCTCAAGCAACAAAAACCTAAGATGACCTAAATGATTTCTGACAGTGGCAAGCAAGTCTCCTGATAAATCTATTCATGTTTACAACAGACTACATTGCTTTATTGTGAAGAAAGCCTTTGAGAATATTCAAATATAGAGCAGACAATGCACAAAGGTTGATTGCTATGCAAAGTAATATCCTCTCTGAGACACAGAATGAGGGTCTGTGGGGAATTGGTTCACAGAGCGTCCGCTATGAAACTTGCAGTTCAGTGAACTTCTCTCTCTACATTAAGAGCCACTGAAGTCGCACAAAGGAGCGGCTCCAAATTAGGAGCACAAAGGCGCTTCTGTGAGAGCTTCAGAGTGAATTAATGAGCATTGATACACTTTCTCACAGCACTCTTCCCTATAGCCTCTGCTCCAGCAGGAGGAATAAACATCAGCTATTAAAAGATTTTAAAAAAAAAACGCTCAGCAACTCGAAGCAATACAGTTATTATATGAATTTGTTCTGATCTACATCCACTGTGTCTCAGTTTACCATAGTTTTAACATGACTGAAAAGTTTCCAAAGTGATCTGGAACACAGATGGTCAACACTTGGAGTTCATTTAAATATGGAGCCATTTCCGTAGGAACTTTGGACTGCATTTTACAAGAGTTCAAAACATAGAGGCCTCAAGATGCTTCCAATCATGCAAACATGAAACAAAAAAAATTTTGTTGTTGGTAAAGGAAATTTCACACTATTGTTTTACCTTTATAAAAATCACTGCAATGCCAGACTCAATCCCATCTCGTTCAATCTCAAGGAAAGAAAATGGAACTGTCAAATAATAAATGCTAAAAGGTTCACTTTTAAACAAGCAAGATCAGCTGCTTGGAAGTAAAAGATAATGGGGAAAAAAAGGCAATAAATTTTCTGAACAATCTAAAACATGTTGTGTAAGAACGTCTGAAGCCAAAATATTCACTTGCGCATAAATGAGAATAGGTTTTTAAAAAAGATCATGGTTTTACTGACTCAAAGACAATAACTAGTACTTTCACACCAACCAGTTTCTGGTGGGGATCACAGCGGTGTGAACCCATCCCAGATCTCAAACAAACCACAGAACAGTACCCTGGAACAGAACTGCCATTCTTGGCACGGTTTATAAGGAAGAGAGTTTGTGGCTTAAAAGCAGCATATACAAAAAGAACGAGATGAGGAAAAACAAAGCAAAAGCTTGAATCCAAAGACAAAACAGTATGAAAAAAGTCTTTTGGGTCTAAGTGGAGTAGGATACTGAAGGGATGCAGAAATGCATTTAAACATCAAAGTAGCAACAGAAATGTCATAAAGTGTTGTTTTTTTCTGGTTTATTTTTCATTTTCCTCTTGATTAGCACAATACTCAAGCAATACTCCCTCCCAAAAACAATCAACTGCAACTGCATAATGTTGTTTGGACCACCCTAAAGTCCTCTGTGTAAAAGCCAACCACACCAACTGAAAGTCTGATTATTATAACTTTTACCAATTGCCGAACCAGACCAGGACTGCTTTTGTTTTTTTAGTCCATAAATGTTGTGCTCTTATATCTAATATTATATGTAGGCTAGTTGAGGTTTTTGAGGTAGGGCCTGGGCATTTTGGGCTACCACAATTACCTACTTTTGTGTTTTTGGTAATTTCATGCTTCAGTTTCTGGCTAGGTACAAAAAAAGACATCCTCTTTTAAATACATTGTTTTAATGAATATATGCCTATTTCTTCATAATTTATTTTTTTCTGGCTAAACTGGTAGCCCCTGGTTTGAAAGTACGTGGGCCCCTGGGCTAGAGCCATGAATGGTGCTGTACCTGCACAGGGTTCTCTTACCCACACCAAGTACAATAACTGATTAACTAGGCTTTGTCCGAAAAAGAAGCAATTTTTCTGAAAAAAAAAAAAAAATTTTTTTGCCTGGTTGCCTTTGATCTGAGCCTGTTTTGTGAGGGCTTTGACCGTTTTCCCCCCCAAGTTGATGCTGTTATCTTCACAGCAATCCAAAGAATGAAGGCAATTCACAGTGAAATGAACTTAGCTATATTTGAAAAAAATACAACACCACCTGAAAGACTTTCACTAATCAAACAAAACTAAAATATTGTGGAGCTCTCACCAGCCCAATGTAACCCATGTCAAACTGCCCCAAGCAAGAACCAGAACCGAAAAAAACACAAATAGGATGTAATAGATAGTTTGCAGAAGAAATGCAAGATTATATTAAATTAAAGGTTAAATTAAAGCATTCCGATTTAAACGTGTATTAATGGGAATCCAGGGAGTGTTTCAGTGGCTTTTTGTCTAGCAGCGCCCCTGAAGAGTCAACCAGTTCAAAACCTTAAAGCTCAATAGATAACGATGATAGAGGGCGTTGCCAAAATGAAAACTTTTTAGCAAAATCTACCGTCTTAGTGTCATTTTTGTTTATCTGCAGGGGACAGTGAAGACAGTCCGCTGACCTGGGGTTAACACCTCCACACACCCGCTCAGATTGACAGGAGCAATCTCCATAATCTCCCTAATCGCTTTCCTCTACATGTAGGTTGCTCTAATGCCGATCCTTACGAAAGCGGGTCAGATAAACATCCAGGTTCTGCCTCACCACTAAATCTGGGCTCCTGTCAAACACAATCAGCGCGTCCTCCTCTAAAAGTTTGAGCCGCTGCGTTTTATAACCCACGTTGGAATCTCTAAAAAAACATCTCCAAAAACTAACAGTTTCAATAATTTAAAGAACGTTGTTCTTTTCATTTTTCTTTTTTTTCCTTCAAAAACTTACCCATTATTAGTTTCCGAGCGGACACGAAGTGAGAAGCGATGAGTCGAAAAGTTGAGCTTCAACTACAGTGACGCCGCGTCCTGGGATGCACACTGACCGCAGCCTGCTCCGCTCCGACTCTCACCCACTGCGTCCCAGCGGAGGAGGTAGCGTGGCTGACGTCAACACTGAGGGGATTACTGATGGGAGCCTCGGCCTGGCCCCTCCTCAGCCCCTCACCAAGAAGTTTGGGATCATCATTTGTCATGTTGTCATGTGAGAAAAGTCCAGTCTCACATTCCAGGATTATCACACACCAGATGAGCAAATACATTGATTTTTGTCCAGATTGAAATCTGCTGCTGAAGCATAGCCTGTTGTCTTTGTGCTGCAATGTAATCCTACCTCCTTAAGTTTTTTTTTCTTCAGAATGCTATAGCCAAATTACGAGCTAGATCAATGTGAAAAAGTTTGCAACATGAGCTGGAAACTGAACTGCATTTATCAACATTTCTTTTTTTACAAATACAAATCTTACAAGCTTGTGTTTATGTAAAGTCAAACAGTTGACAATACATGTGAAAGTGCAAACACAAAGCATGAAACAAAGAAATTGATGGTAAAACTGAAGACAGTATTGTTTTAAGGCAAAACTCTGAGGAAGGATAAAGAACATTCTGCTTCTTTGAAGGTCTCAACAAGCACAGCACAGTGGCTTCTGTCCTTCAGTAAAACAGTAAAAGTTTGCATACCCCCACGTTCTTAGAGCTGGTTTACCATATAACTGAGGGGGAGAAATGTTTTTGTCAGTGAGCTGACCAAGATCCCCTATGGTCACTCTGTTAAAGCCCCAGTGTTCCCTCTGTGGATAAAGAAGGACAACCATCTCTGAAGCTATCCACAAAAGCTACACTTCAATGAAAAGCACATAGGAGCCTGTCTGGAGCTCTTTAGTCTCATCTTTCCCATGGTCATATTTCCCTGCCTTTTGTGCCCCTAAAACCTTAACGGAACAGCTGGATTTATACAGAGATTAAATTACACGCAGATTGATTCTACTAATCAAGTTACTTCTGATGGCAATTTGTTACACTGGATTTAAGAGTAAAGGCAGCTGAAAACAAATGTAAGCCACATTTATTTTAGTTGATATTTGTTAAGAATAAAAAAAAACATGTATTATTTTCCTCCTACTTTATAAATATTTTGTACTTTATGTTGCTCTTTCACATGAAATCTCCCTAAATTAAAAAAGTCAAAATGTGTGACTACTTTTGCATGGCTCCATGTTAGACAATGAAGCAATTCTCCTTGTTTTCTGTAACTACTGGAGGCTAAATAGCACTTATGTCTGCAGATTGTGTGGGAGCTGTAACCCAAGTTTGTGTATTTCAGGACATACACTGAAACTGAAGTTGGACTGCTTGGTTGTTTGTTATTTTAGAATAATAAAGGGCCACATACTTTGCAATGTCTTAAGCTTTTGAAAATATTCAACTCCATTTCTGAAAATATTTCTAGCCCCTTTTTCACATCTGGATTTGAACTTATTCAGAGTATTCGTAGGCCCCACTGTCTCTATGGCCCTTGGTCTCCAGGTTCCTTCTCTTGTCCTGGAAAATGTTGCTTTATGCCAGACAGAGGCAGGAAAAATAAACCTACTCAGTCTCCAAAGAGACATAAATAAAAAACTTAGAACGAACACAATGAAACAAAATGGCTGCAGAGAGATGTACCGTAAATCAGCTAAAATGTAACAATGATGTGAGATGAGACACAGGGCACCCTTAAAGTGAACCAAAATGACCACAAATACATTAAAAAGATATAAAGTGATATGAAGCATCCCAAATGAGCCACAAAATGACCAAGTTGGCTGAAGGAGCATTCAATATAATAAAAACAAGACATTAAGCCAGCCTGGACAGATGCATAATGATGCTTTTTATAAGTCAAAATAGCAGAAGTATATAAAAAGACAGACTCAGCACATTAACATTTTCTATAAAGTCAAAATAAAACATGAATTGCAAACATAAATGGAAGAAAATCCCCAAAATGATGACATGCATAATAATAAAATGAAACAATAAAAAATAAAATACAAGAATAAATATTCCAACGACCAAAGGTTTTATAGACCAAAACTTTGTAATACAAACTAAACATAAAATTCCCCTAAACTTCACAATATCGCAACAAAAATCCAGCAGGATATGAATCAAAAAACACTAAAAAAGATAAAATGTCAAATACTATTCAGAAAATGGGCAGTCATCCTACCTATATCCTTATGCTGCTGATCCTATGCTTTCCATAAAAAGCTTGCATGTCTTAAAACTTGGTAAAAGATTTCAGGATTCTACATTTTATATATGTGTGTGAGGCCATGTTTTTCTTACCCTGTGGGGACAATTTCCCAGAAATTTACTGTTGGTAATGTTTAGGTCACTCAAATGAATGCAATGTGAATGGAAATCAATGGAAAGTCCCTACAAGGTTAATAATAAATAATAATAATAATAAAAATAGACTGTAAAACAACCACCCTGGACGAATGCATAATGATGCTTTTTATAAGTCAAAATAGAAGAAGTATGTCAAATCACAGACTCAGCACATTCAAATTTTCTATAAAGTGAAAATAACACATAAATTACAAAATGGAAAAAAATCCACAAAATATGACATGCATGATAAGGAAATTAAACATATGGTGTATGCAGCTGTAAAATTAAAGAAAAAAATATTCAAATGATCAAAGATTTTATAGACCAGACCTTTTTAAAACAAACTGAACATGAAATTCCCCAAACTTCACAAAATTGCATCAAAAATCCATCAGAAAATGAATCAAAAACATCAAAAATGTGACAAAATGCCAAATACATTTCACAACTTGGCAATCCTTCTACTGATATTCCCATGTTGCAGATCCTATGCAAAAAATAAAACAAAACATCAACCAAAAACAATGATAAAAATGCACTGCTAAAAACACATTTTTCTTCTTTTTTGTCCCATTCCTGCTTTAAGTATAATGCTGCTCTGGATGAGGAGTCGTCCAACACCTATACATTTAGAAAATAAAATCAGTGTTAGGCCACCTGAACTGTTGAGTGATGATTTCCTATTCTTCTATCTTTTTACAAAAATGTTCAGGGCAACAGTCATCATTCAGAAAGAAAACATAAAAGAAAGACCAACAGCAACACCTTCATTGAGATTATTTTCTTGTTGTTCAAGCAGAATACTTTAAGCACACACTAGCGCTGCTTGTACCTTTACATCTGAAGGATCTGTGAAAAGGAAATGACTCAAGTAATAGTTTATATTTAACAAACCTGCTTTAAATTCAAGGACCTTTTCATTTTAATTCTGTTGAATATCTCATGCTTCACATTAATTCTCTAAATGATGAAAAGGAGGGGGGGGTTCACTTCAAAAACAAGGTCTTAAAAACAAACAATACCAATCACCATCAGTCTAGTGTGCTGGTATCCGGTACCCAAGGAGGTCTGAGTCCCCCTCCCCTGCACTAATCCAATCCAATCTTTTCAATGCAGGCCAAGTGGGCAGTTCTCACTGCTTTGTTTTATAGTCAAACAGGGCATTTTCCCAATATGACAAACTCATAGGAGGCTTAAGGACAAACAGTTAACCAATCAACTCAGAGCTAATCAAAGAGGGAAAAAAGCCACTGTTTAAAAAATCACAGATTCTAATAATTTTTCTGTATTTTCCTAGTTAGTTTTCGTCAATGTTACATGTTTAAATGTTGTGTTTTTTGAACTGTAAATGTGTGAGAAGCAAAAAGATTCAGCAACTAAATTTGTCCAGATTTAATTTCAACTGTTCTTTTTTGCACCTAATTTTCCCTTAGTACTTTTTAAAAATATATTCAATATGTTAAAAAAATCAACACAAATTTATACCATTTATCATTTTTTCCAAGCAATGTTTGAGGCGGAGATTAAGTAGACTTGGTACAGCATCAGCCTGTTGCATTTTGTTGGAGAGGGTTAGAGTTTGGGAGCTGCAGCAGGTCAGTGTGTCTGTGAGAGCGCTGCTGAATAGAGGGTCTGCATGGGAACCTTCCAGCAATGCAGTGACTGATACAGCAGCTGGCAGACAGCAGGCATGTTAGTGAACCATGGAAAAACAAAACACATCAGACAAAGCCTTTTAACCTCTCATTATATTTCAACCAGAGCCTTATTGTTTATATAACATCATATCCAAGCTATCCAGGTGAACTCTCAATTACTCTAAGGTGGTCCATCTTTATTAATCTTGTTGCAAAACCAACAGTAACATAAATGTGAACCAACTATTTACGTATTAACAGCAGATTTATCAATTGATTTCTATAGATATCAAGTGAACAAAAATGAGTACTTTGAGTTTTCAGTACCTGGATAGGTCCTAGAATTGTTATAAGGCAATTGATATGTGGGGTTTAAATCAGACGAACAGACACAATAAGATAAAACATTTTCTAAGATTAAGAATACTTCTGATTGTTGCAGAAGGAGGGCTTCATGATGCAATTTTCTTACACGAAGAAGGTCTTGAATTTAGCTCAGTTAGCCACAAAATTTGACACTGTATGGTTGATGATGTATGGTTGATCTCTTTTGGCATAGGGAAGCTGGGATACCATCAGTAAAGCGATGTTACTCCGTTGTTGCACACTTGCTGCTTTCACAGGATTTTGTGGGGAAAACAGCAATGTAGGGATATCAATCAAATCAAATTACCTTAATTTGAACTAGTTTAACCTCTTTGAAAAAAAATGTCAGATGCTTTGGGAGGCAGTTGTTGTGCACGACCAGTGAGTCTAAGGACAATATGCTGTTTAAAAAAATAAATAAATTCAAGAATATAAAGGATAGAAAAAATTTCTGAATGTCCGAATATGACATTTTTCCTAATGTGGATGTTTTTGAAATCTATCGCAGATTCAAACTGTACAGAAGACGAGTTTCAAACATTGTAAATATAAAAAATGCCAGACAACTAAAGCTTATTTGGAAAAACTGGCAAAAAAAGCATCTTGCTTCTAAAAGATTAGGTCCCATTTTAATGAACCAGACAACTTCTGGAACAGACTTGGTGTTTCCCTAACCAAAAAATTTTAATCTACATACAATAGTCCAGTCAAAGTCCCAAGTTCAAACTGAATATAGAAATGTTGCAGCTGGAGCTTAAAGAAGCTGTGAAAAAAGAGAAAAATACCTATACTTTCCTTAAACAAAACAGAGTTTTAAAGAAATGCTATGGAGATGAAGGACTAGTGAAGACATACAAACACCCATTTTGTGTTGCTAAAAGTGTGACAAGAATCAGTTCCTATGACCTTAACATATTACAAGAAAAGGCAGGAATTTCTGGGAAAAAAAAAACAGTATTGGGTATTAATCAGCAGGAAAAAATAATGAATTAGAAAACAACAAAAAAAATAAGAGAAAACCATTTGACATTGAGAATACTGTGGCTTTCAAGCCTCCTATTGCTTTACTGGATCACTGGAAAAAGTAACTGAAGACGATGATTGGCCACAAACATATTTCTGGCTGCACTTTATGTTGTGTTCCTAATTAGGAGTAAGCACTGTGAAACTGGGATGCTGGCAAGTATTAGGAGCTAATTGAGGCAATCCTGTGGCATCTCACTGCAAATAAAGAAAAGCTGCTGAAGCCCTACACCAAACCTAAGAACGACTATGGTTACTAAGCACTGAGAAAATGGCAGACACTGAAAATGAGCTCAGAATGGGAGGTTGTTTTATGTGTGTGGAGGAAAGTTGGCATTAGATCAAATGCTACAAAATGAGTTGGGACAGCAAGGGCCTGAGGATGATCTTTAATGTGTTACCTTATAATACGAAACAGCCAAATGTAAAAACCCATGTAGCTTAACAAGAACAGAGTCTCTTATGTTGTAAATATAAGCAAAAGATAGAGTTTAATTCTCTCATTAGGAGGTTTCTGGGGATCCCTGGGGTACTAACAAGGAATTTACATAATCATGGTGGCCAAAATGTGGAAAAGATTAAATGAAACATTGGTCCCAAAGCCTTTGTTTGTTCATTAGGAAACAAAATGTAACCTGAATGAAAAAAGTTTCCCGTATCTTTCGATTTACAAAGTACATTTCCTTAATGTGGGCAGAAAAATAGCCTAAAAAGTTGTCCTTTATTTTAGTCATTGCTCTAAATATTCTTCAGCTTTTATGGATCATGGTTTATTTTGCAGGAAACAATTTTTACTGATAGGATTTCTTTCCATATGTGTTTCTGGTTTTATCAGTAATGGATGCAACAAAAGGTTTAGTTTGAGCAGAAATGATGATGAGCTTTTATGAATCACCACTTCTATATAAAAGTATTTTATGCTCTGAACACATTTCAAAATCTAAAGGGATACAAGACAAGTTTTAACTTCTCTCTCAGTAGAAAGTGTATCCAGCTCATAGTCTCTCGGAGGCTATCCA
This sequence comes from Jordanella pulchra, assembly GCA_034780135.1. Lineage (NCBI taxonomy): Eukaryota > Metazoa > Chordata > Actinopteri > Cyprinodontiformes > Cyprinodontidae > Jordanella > Jordanella pulchra. The sequence continues at coordinate 18,791 of JAUZNJ010028830.1, read as the reverse complement.
AACTCTTGCAGGGTGGGTAACACCCTAAAAAAGGTCAGCAGGAGTTTTTGACTCATTATAATATATGAGGACATGCACATAATAATACCACTTAAAATGGGAAAGCCAATTGGACAGACGTAAATCCTCCAGTCTTTCAGAATGGTTGTGGGTTGAACATAATGCTCTTCTAAGTCCTTAAACTGTTTTTCAAAATGTTTGTAGCGTTATAATGAGCAAGTTCTTTGTGTTTTCTTAGGAAGTTAATGTGATTATGAGAGTGATTTGGTTGGATTCTCCAAGTGTGCATGTGGGTGGGATGCACTCCAGGCTCTTGTAAGATACTGTCACAGAAATCTAATATTTATTACAAGAATTAGGATACATTGTGCAGGCTCCTCCGGTAGAACTGCAAGATTTGCACCTCTGCAACTTGATTTAATTTGATTTAATTGTTCCAATGGTTTAAATTAATACCACGGTCTGTTATCCACTCACTATGAGCCTTCTGCACTTTAAAAGTTTGATGTTTAAAACACAGACAAGAACTTCAATAAACTTTAACATAAATGTCAACAGCTAAATATTTAAATCCCATACAATGTCAAATACATGCAGAAGCACTTGATATTAAGATAAATAAACAACTCAGTTGGAACAGCTGAAAATGAGGGGAAAAAAACAAAAACAAAGAAAAACCCAGACAAAACCAGTTTTGACCTCATGTGGATTTCTGGGGGGAATCAACATCTGGTTTTGCATTTAAGTAAAAAGGTTGAAAACAAGTTCCACTACCATCTCAGGCAAAAGGAAATATGTTTTATATCTTAGTTGAAAAGGGTCTTATGAAATAAGCTCAAAAGTTCAGTGATCTATATGTAAAACACTGCCTGCCTTAGCATGCATTGTTTTACAGACTTACATTCTTCTCTAGTTTGTATTTTCAACATTGCCTTGTTGTATAATTACCAAATCAAATGTCATTTCTTGAAAGATTTTCATGGGTTTCTGTGTTTATTGGTCAGCACAAGAAATGCTTTACCCCTAAGTCCAAACAAACAATGGGGAAGGTGCGGTGACCAACTCCAGCAGCTACAGTGGGGTGATGAACATGTAAGCAATGTTGGGCTAGTATAAATTTTAAACCCTCAAGGCTCCCAGCTGGTGACAGCCACAAAACAGCTGTTATGAAAACCTAGGAACAAAGCAGGAAGCTTCTTCTTGACTAGTTATCTCCCCCTGTTCTTCCTGCTTGATCATTATGATCAAACATAAGATCCACCAAAATGTTGAGGGTATCTACCTCCAAAAGGAAAACAAAGCAGGGTTGTGACACTTCCCCCCACGATTACTGGAACAAAAAACAAACAAAACAAGATTTCAGAGGTTATCAGGATGGCAGACAAAAACATTGTGAAGGATACAATATCTCAAAGCAATATCTTAAACTGTCATGTAAATATTACCCACATATTGCAAATTGACAAAAGTTGCTAAAAACAAGGGTTTTGTTTAATCTTATGTTAGCTTGAATAATATTTGGAAACAGGTATGAGTTTGGTGGAGCTGTGTCCTAATAAAAGTGCTGATTCTCAGATTTTATGTAAGGAAAAACAACTTTTTTTTTCTGGATGTTGTACAAAACATAGACAAAAATGTTTTGCTGCCATCTAGTGGAATTCAAAATATTCCTTAAGGTACATTCGGTAAGAAACACCCACACCCACCCACACCCACCCACACACACACACACACACACACATATATGGTATGAATTTAATGCATTTAACCCAATGTATTTATTAAAAGATACTAGTTCTTGCTAATCATACTAATAACAGTACAGCACTATCCCACAGAAATACAAGCCCCTGTCTGATGACATTCGACCACATTCCTGTGCAGCAAGATAAGGAAGGATAATCTCATCCTGTTCTTAAATATAATAGATACTGGAAATAAATATGAAACTGATAGAAGACTCTGCAAATAGCTGTTCTAAAGTCATCTAGTTTCTCGAGGTTGAAAAAAATTCAAGCAAAACAACAAACAATTAAATAAAATTTTAAAGAAGTAAACGGATTATCATTAGTGTTTGTAAGTTATGTATGAAACAAGTGTGCAGGGTTATTACCAATAGTCAAGAATAATATGTACTTAACTAATTTGTGATACATAGTCGGAAAAAGTTATGGTCTTTTTACTTAAATGTGAAATGGCAAATTTATTTGCAACAATTTTTTTTTTATGCAAGAAATAATAAGTTATAACTTTGTTGACATTCCTGTTCTTTTCTTGAGAAGACATCAGTGCAGCAGATTACCTATTTTCCTTATTTGGCTGTTTTTGTTCTCAATTAGTTTTTCATGCTAAGAATATTTTCACTGGCAAGTAATTTGCATAAATTTGAATAAATATTGGAAGATTATCCCCTAAATGCATTCCTAACTCTGCATTCAAATTTGGGGAAATTGCATTGGCAGAGACATCATTCTATGTGCTTTTGAATCTCTTTGCAAATGACACAACCATGTACAGATTTACATAGAGCAAATGCAAGCAAACAATGTGGTTAAACATCTTTTAATGGTCTAGTAAATTTGATAAGGAGAATTAAAAAACAAAAAACAAAACATGGATTGCTTGTGTATTATACATGGTTGTATACCAGTACTGTAAAAGCACAATTCAATGTAGGCATGAAGAGGCAAAATCAGTGTTCACTTAAACAATTGTCCACCTATTTCTAAATAAAGATAAAAAATTGACAAAAATGAGTACGATTAATTAAGTAACAGAAACAAAAATATCCCTAAATGAAAATGGAGATCAAATGAAATATAATCTAAATTGTGTCTTTGATTAAATCTAGATTTATGACACACCTCATAAATCAGGTGTCATGAATATGGACTTAATTTCATCCAAATGCAAGATTCATGAATGCTCATTAAACTTCAGCAAAAGGAACAAAAAATAAATCAAAAAAAAAAAAATCTGGGAAACGAAAAATGAAAAAAAAAAAACAGAGCAACTGAAGATGAAATGTCATGGCGACAGGAAAAAAGCCAGAAAACTCAGACAGGTGGATCCGAAAAATGAGCAGATAAATCGTGAAGCATAGATACAGAATAGATGATTATTGGATGGAAAAATACATAGTTTAGCTGTAAAAGGCTTCTTTCATGGAGACACAAGACTGAGAAAACTGATAGAAACCAATGAGAGAATGACTAGACAAACAAAAAAGCCAACTAAATAAAAATCGAGATAAGAATTACTATAAACAAAAACACATGAATATTCAACCAACACAAAAAATCACCAAATTGGTAAAAAACAAAACAAAAACAAACCTAATTATCCAAAGTGTCACACCATAACAGTACCCCTCCTTTAAGAAGTGTCTCAACGTAAAGCTCAGAACAAAGGTAGGTAATTTGAAGGTCATTGTGGCAACTTTAGGCAGATCTACAGGATCCGAAAAGGACATTCTCAAGGAATGAGGTGAGCTCTAAGCTTGCTGATTCAAACAGATTATATATAGTCAACAACCTGGAATCTACAGATTAACAGAATACAAACCAATGCATGTCTAACTCATAAAAATTAAAATACAGATACAAAACCTGCACTAGCGTCGGCTAACACTAATATGACAACAATCAAAAACTAGATAACATACCCTTGAAGTTGAAAAACAATATAGGAAAATTAAGTTTAACCACAGTAAAGTAGGTTTTACTGTATTTCCATTGTTAATATAAAAATAAAACATTAATAGCTGCCTATGATGGAGAGCCACCTGCTGGCAAACCAATTAGATTTTCTCAATAATTCATTACTTTTGTATCTTTCATTATCATTGCAGATTATTTTTCCCACTGGAAGTGAAACTGGCAGAATCTAATTTCGTCTTCATTTCCAAGAGTGCTGCACTGTCTCTGTATAACAGTGTGCAGGCCAAATCAATATATTGAACAGCAAACCATAAATATTGGTTTTAACAAGATGCATTTGTTATTTTCAAAGACAAGGATGTCAAAGTGAATTGCAGCACCATTCGGGTTTTATAAATAATGAATCATATTACCCATTTACACTCTGATTGTTTCCCACTGGCCTTTGATGTAAATATTGCTGTTCATCCAGTGGTAGTTATAAGAAAGTATGTGAAAAAAAAAGAATGTGTATCTTCTAATATATGCACTTATCTGCTAGTTTATTATTGTTATTTATGTTACTCATCATCAAATATAAACATTTCGTTATGCTTTTTTGTCGTAGACCAACATTAGGAAGAACATCATCAAGTGTGAAGGAGGAGAAAGATTGAAATATTTATTGTGTTAAGTTCTACAGTTTGTCATGAAGGATGATGCTCTAGTCAGATGAGATTAAAATGTAAAGACTGAAAATTAGACTACAAATAAAAAACACATGGCCCAAGATGAAAAACTAACAATGTACATAACCATAAAAGCTTCCACAGGAGAACAGAATAAAATAGAAGAGAATAGATTAGAAAATTCCTTTATCATCCCACAACAATGATTTTTTTTTTTGTTGAAATAGCAGGAAGTGACATGCAATATAAAAGGTTCACACAGGTACCATTAAAAGGTGTTCATATATATAAATAAAAAATGACAGAATAAAGTTAAAAGAGGTTCAAAATAAAAGTAAAAATACTATATAGTGAAAGCAGAATGATGTTGTTTCAGTAAAAGAAGGAAAAAATAACCATTAAACTGAGTAAGTGAGTAAGTATAGAAAAAGCAGCATTTACAGTATTTAAAGTGACTAAGGAAGGACGCTTGCCGAAATAATAATGAATAAAAAAGGTAGATGGATGAAAACAGATCCTTTTTCTGTGATTGAGATTGAAGCATTGTGCAAAGAAGTTTGCTGGAGACATATTTCATTTAAGAATATATATGGGGTGGTTCTATAAAGCATTTTCTTGTTGGGCCTTAGCACATATATACACCACATCTTTTCCTTAGTTATTATTTGATATAATTTGTGTTGCACTACCATTGAAAATATAAATTTTTATTTTTTTTTTTCTGGATATTCCGATCAATGTCTCCCTGATGCTAAGACATTTCTTTTTTTTAAATATGAAGAGAAGTTGAGGTTGATTTTATTTACACATTTTTTTTTTTTTGCTTTTAAACTGTTTGCTATTTGGGTTGGTGATGCTGTTTATGTATTTTAGCCTGCAGCTCCAGATCTTATGCGTGCTGGGCTCTTATGTTTCTTACACCATTGTGGAATCTTGTTTGCAGACCTGGTAGGAGCAGAAAGCCATTACCATTTCAATTATTTTACCAGAAGCTTTGAATGCTGTTATGATTACAGCTCTGAACGTAGTTTTATTTGCTGCACAACCTATTTGGCCATTTAGAAAACATATTTTCAGAGATGTAAATTATCATACTTTATTTGTATTCAGCAAGGTTGTCCTGATTGTTTAGACCTGTTAGTCATATAGTATGGAGAAAAAGACAGGTGCTCAGCCTGCCAACAAACACCCAGGAGGCTTTCTTTCCTTAGAAAGCAGACTCATAAGAGTTCATTGCAATGAGTTCATCACTAAAGCCCACCCTTATTGATCCACACTCAATACAGCAACAATGTGACAAATGTAAAATTCTCTGACATGTCAGAAGCTCTCAGACAAAGTGCTGTGTACAAACACGAATTATTTCCTTTTACAGCAACCGATAATTAGCAAAACTAGTATACTATATATACTATATATATAGTATACTATATATACTTATAAAATGCAGAAGTATATATAGTATACTATATATACTTCTGCATTTTATAAGTATGTTTCTTGTTTTACTGGGAATTGACGTCTTTAGGTAAGTACTTTCATTTCTGCACGGCTCTTCTAGTACCACATAAGCCACAGAGGGGAGATGTTCTGCTGTCAAAGCAGCATTCAGATCAATCTGGTCATGATTCATATGGTTTGGGTTTTTTGGTGTCTTTTGGGGTTGTCTATCATTCCTTTGTTGTTTATTATATTTTTCATGTCTTTTTATATTCAGTTATTATTTTTGCTATTAGGGCTTTGTCGTATTGGTTCATTTGTGTTTAATTTCTTTGTTTATTCTTTTACTCTGTTGTATGTTTCGATTTATTTTTCAAAGATTTCTTTTTATCTTTTCCATTTGGTTTTGTAGTTTTTTTTGTATCTTAGTCTTACCCCATTCTTGCAATAAGTGTCTCCTTCACCCTCCTTTTGCATAAGCAGTTCAACATATCCCCCTCATTAACTCACCTACATTCAGTGGTATTTTTCACTCTTCCATCAGTTTATGAGCATAGTCGGTGTTCTTTGCTGGATCCTCCTGTTACACCTTTCCGTTACTCTGCTCTATGTCCTGCTCTCCTGGTGTCTGTAAGTTTTCCAGTTTTATTATTATACCAATCACCATGGTAACCTTACTCCTGTCTTAGCAGTCTCAGGGTGTCATCCCTGTCACTTAAGTCAAGTTCACTCATCAGGAGTTTTTTTATTGACTGTTTGAGGATCAAATAATTTTTCTTTTTAAATTATTATTACATATTATTTTCATTTTCACTTCTGTAACAGTGCAACCACGGCATTTACAGCTCTTGTTATTTCCCAATGCTTGGCTTTTTACAGTTTTTTTTTAATTCTGCTGCTCAGCTCTCAGTCAGCAGACCTCAATCCGTGAACCTATAAATCTACAAACCTTTAACTTATACCTATAACTTCTTCATCTTCAATGCTTGCGTGCTCATTCACAGAGGTGGGTGAATTCATAGCCTTGTATGGAATCATCAGAGTGGTAATTAGGCTAATTTACATTTCTCTGAACACGTGCTCACACACAGGTGAAGTCCACCACGTTTAAGAGGATTATTTACAATCATTTGCTGACGTTAAGAATGTTTTTTGAATCTGAAGTGTCGCGTTCGTAAAAGCCCACAGTAGGAGAAATTTAAGACAAGAATACAAAAATTTTGTTAGATGGGGCCCATTGTTCTGAGATTGGTTATCAAAGCAGTTCTAAAGAACGTTCAGCTTTGGTTGATTTCGACTTCAACTAGTGGATCAAAAGCTGCATTGTTTTGCCTGAAGGAAGGCAGCATTTCCCATGAGGACCAAAGTATAGTAAAATCCTTATCTCTTGGTCACCTGCAGTTGGATTGAACTACACCTCTGTTTCTACTGAGTATGGGAAAGATGAATAGCAGTTTTACAATATTGATATAATTACCGCCCTAAATGAGTTGCTCTGTTAGCTTAAGGCTTGTTTTAGAGTCTTTATACTTCAGTTAACAATTAATTGATTACTGAATTAGTTGGTGTTTATCTCAATAATCATTTAATCATGATTAATTCAATTTATTGTTTCAGATCTTATATCAATCCTCCACAATTTTCACAAATATGCAGTCTTTCAGGTGTCATTCAACTAGCTATAAGTCGACATATAATTACAAAAGTTATGAAAATGTTTTATAAAATCTTAAAAGTTACTTAGTGTTGGTTTAAGGTGTGCCCCCATTGTGCCACATGTTTGATATTTCATAACGTTTCAGTGTCAGTTATTTCCCTGTGGTGGAAGAAACCAATTCATCATCCATCAATTCGTCCCCTCCAGACAAACATTTTGTATCCACTTTGACAACCCATGATTTAAAGTTTTCTTTAGGCATCACTGTCATGAGACCATGAGAAAATTAATTCAAACAGAGTATATGACATCATTTTGGAAAACGTGTAAACAAATACCTCAAATTAGATTAGACACGTATTTGGCATTATGTAGTGGTTTTTGTAATATGGATCTCTGTACATGATAAAACTGCTGTACTACAGAAACACTGTGGTATATAAAGTATAATGTAAACGCAATAGCTCGTTTATTGGCACAAATGGCAAAATAACATTCATGGCTGTATGGATAAAAAAATGTCATATCTTTGCAGTTTTGATAATTTCATAATTTAATTTTTGGGGGTATAAATTAGTCAGTTGTGCCATATGTTGTTTCCTGCTCACCTCCCAGACATTCCCAACCTGCCTTGTGGACATGCTTGTGCATTGGTGGTTTAGTTTTGCTGTCATTTCCTAACATTTCATTTTTACGGCATCAACAGAAGTAGCTGCTTGTTACATGAAAACTCTTAAAATATGAAAAAACATTTTTTTGAAAAGCAAAAAAAAAAAATCCTTGATGCCTTAATGCAATGCTTCTTTATTAATCTTTTGTTTTTTAATTAAGATTATCCTGTTAGGTTATCCTGCTCAAAATATACCAGATCTTTGTTGGGTTTAGATTATTGACCAGTAAAATGCTGCTGGTTGCTACTTTGCAGCTTAATGAGCACAGCTCCAGCAAATCAATATATCCATTTGTAAGGTAAATTCTAATTGGAAATTGTTGCCATTTGCATCTGAACCTCAGACACACAAGCAGACCCAGTAAATGAAGCGGCAGAGCCAGAGTATGCTTGTGGCAAAACCAGATAAGTCATTTGTTATCTCCCTCATAAAGAGAAATCAAACAGATTCCTTTGCTTATGTGGCTCCCTTTCTCCTCAATATATTGCCAGTTTAATTGTGTTCGCCAGCTGAAACGCTCTTAGCTTTTGAGGTTTCATTCGTCATCAGAGAAATACAGCTGCTCCAATCCGCTTATCAATGTGTGTCTCTGTGATGTTCCCATGGAAACTGTGTTTACTGCCCCACAGTGTTCTAAAAATGGTTCCAAAAATGATAAGAGACCTAGCAAGAAGACAGGAGTACAGAGATGTGATGAACAGTGACAATGACAGACACTTTGACAGCTCTAAACCACTGCATATGGTCTTTGTGAAACAAGACCTATGATTCATAATATTTAGGCTCTAAGTTATTTTCTGATTGCAGTCTAGTCATATTTCGAGGGGGTTTAAAAGATAAGTCTTTTTCACTGTTTCCCACTCCACTTTATAAACCTCGTTGGCAACTCCTCTCATTAGGCTTTGTTAGCTGATGAGCACCAGCTAGAACTACAAATTGGAAATCGAAAATGAGATTGACCTCATGGCAGTCTGTGCTCAATACGAAGTCCGAATAATGGAATAAAAAAATGTCAACCAATATCTCAAGGTAATCTATTTTTTTACGTTACATTATCTTTATCAAATGATTATTTACCATTAAAGATGGGCATTAATGAACTTAAAGGGATGCCTACTTTTTTTAGCAGCATGAAAAATATATATGCACACATTTATTATTATGTTACATAGATCACTTCAATTAATTTTTTTCATCAGTCAAAAATCTTTAAATATGAATACATAACTCCAGTCACAGAGCAGCCCTATCCCCATGGCAATAGTCTTGAGGCTACATTTACTGAGAATTATTAAAGAAAACATCATCAGACAAAACTGTATCCTAAAAAGGCTGTAACATTTCTTTGGTAATAACAACATCCTGTATTTCTGAACTATATTATTTCCGCACCATCTGTTGTTCATAAAACTAAACATGTTTGGATAGTGGGTAAAATACTTTAGTATTAGATAAAGAAAGACGGTGCAAGTACAAGCTGTGGCCTCTGAGATATCAATAGAAATACATTTCACAAGTCTTAAATTGTGTTTACCGCTTATATTGAGACAAACTTTAAATGTGAAATCAGGATGTTTCAGCTTTTTACTTTCATTTGGATCCAAATGTACTCTATTGGTGACTCTAACCAGCCACACTTTAACCTTAATATGATTTTTGGGGAAGTTTAGTGGAGAGCTTTAATTGGAGAAGCAGCCGAGAGGCCAGGGGTAACTGGAGAGATCCACGCCTGAGGTGGAAGAACAACCATTAAATGTTTTACTTGACCTTTATCTTGGCTGGAAGAAGGTTATGGGGTTCTGTTTTACATCTTTTCAACAACCATGTATGACTCAGAAAAAGGGTCATATTCCTGATTTGAAATTTTTGGCCTATGTCTGCAATGTTGTGTTTGGCATAAAATCAACATTACCTCAAAACCCTAAAAGAAACTTTCCACTGTTTGAATCTTTTTCTTTAGGAAACTAGTCAGAGTAAATGGGAAGATAATGTTGAGATAAATATAGGTCAAAACTGTTTTTAAAAAGTCCTAGAGGCTGACCTGAGATCGTTCACCTTCTAACAACTCAAATACCAAAACAATACATTTCTGGACTATTGTGTTTGAATGGTTCAGCAAATATCTGATTTCATAGCTGTAGAGAAATTTGAAAGTTTAAAAATGCAATCCATCTGATGGGATTTTAAAATGACCTATTTTGGGGTTGGAACTGATCACCAGACTTGCAATCCTGGCATGATAAAACCTGCAGCTCAAAGGTGGTTATTTAAATATTAACCCATGGAATGCAATACATTAAGCATCACACATTTATTTATTTTTTTTTATATTTAAGATGTTGTACTATTTGCTTCCTCTCCAAGATTATGCACTACTTTGCTTTGATCTATCAAAAAACTCCTATTAAATACAGTTAAAAATTTAAAAAGGGAAAAAGTTTGACATTTATGAATACTTTAACAAATCTGCTTAACTCATGACTTAACCAGTTCAGATGACAGCAGTCACACTCTTTATACCAGTTAAACTTAATTGGCAAATTAAAAGTTTTTCCACACAAACGTTTTATAAATAACAATTTTATCTGTCACGGGGTGATTAGTGCCTTCAGATAAGTACCTTTCTTTTGTTTTGTGACTTCGGGTTGGCTTACAGACTTGTGCCTCTTTGTTTATGTTGTACACTGCTGTGAGTGCAGAGGTTCAGGTGGTGTTGTTGAAAGGAAGGTTTACCAGTTTTGTGTTGTTTACTCTCATCTTTCCTCAGGTGTCTCTCCAGGTCAAAGTAGCAAACTAAAGTAGAAGTCTTCTAAAGCTTTATATGTACCACCTGTCTGTAGTATGTATTCCATATACAATGAACTGGCTCAGATATATTTCTTTGCTACAATATTGTTAAAAAATAACCAATCCATGCACATGCAAAGAAGATATTCTAATTAAATTAGGGTTTTATTAATCAGTACAGATGTTGATAAATATTGTGTGTTTTGAGCTGTTTGTTGTACTTGGGTGATTGAACACCAGTATGTGGAAGACTTTAATTTCATATCCGTATATGGAAATTAATTTCTGATTTATGTCCCTGGTGGCACCTCATAATCTGTCGTTTAATCTGTAGGTGGAGCTTTCTGTATACAGCCAAGGCACCATCCCAGAGCTCCTGTTCTTTCACTTTTCACTAATCAGTTACAATCATATTGTATAAAGAAAAAATACTTCGACTGCTTTACTGATTTGGTAAAACCTTTCACCATCCGGACATCATTGTGGGACAGTAATACACATTGATAAGTATAATACAAATATAATGCAAATTAAATTGGGGGAGGAAAAACTGTCCATCTCTGAAGCACTCGAAACTGCCAAACAAAGACTGAAGAGATACTTCTACAAGGAAGCAGAAGCCAGGAGAATAAACTGGATGTTCTCCACTGATCCAGCTAAGGTGTTCTCTCAGTGGCAGAGAAATAACAAGTCAAAACCACCACCAGCTAAGATGGAAGAATACTGGAAGGGCATATGGGAAAGAGAAGCATCACAGAATAAAGATGCCCAATGGCTAATGGCTAAAAGTGGGGCAGTTTGCAGAGTGTATTCTAAATGTTTGATGATATAAACTTATCTCTTATTTTCTGTATTCCTTCATTACACAATCTGCACTCTAGAGAGTTTAATACAAGCCCAACATCTCATACTTTTTACCTGCAAGGCTTTGACAGTGGTCCTGCACATAATCTGCTATACGACATGAATCATAATGTCTGTCAACTTCTTTTGACGCCGCCGATGGGTTAAAGACACTCATTTAAATTTGAACGTTTTACTCATGAGATGGCATAACTCCCCACAGTCATATAGATGTGTAAATTCAACAATTATAAATATTTACCGGAGTGCTCTGCATTCTGGAGATTAGTTTTTCCATTAATATATATATATATTTAAAACCACTGCACTGCCAATGTCCTTCTTGCGAGTAATTGGTCCCAAAACAAATCTAAGCTCTGCAGAAAGGGGGAAAAAACTGATAGAAACCAGTTAAGCAATTGAATTGCATTCAGTCTTCGATGTATTCTTGCATCACTTTGACAGCAGCACAGCAAGAGAAGCCTGCGAGCTACAAATAGATAAACTGTTAGCAAGTGTAATCATGAAGCAGACGCCGGATGGATATGGAAAAAAAGGATGTGCATTTGTGCTTCTTTTGGATTTGGGTAACTGCGCAGAAACCAGAGCTCAGGAGAGACCCCCCTGTCTCCCGACATGAGCAGCAACATGACAAATTTACTGTTGCTTGAATAGTAATTGCTTAACAAGCTGGACAAAAAATGTTTTGTGTTGACGTTGATTTTTGTCTGCCATGCATTTGTGGTGGCTTTATAACTTATTTTTTTAAGCTGCTCCGACAAGCAGTCTATGTGTGTGTGTGTATGGGTGTGTGTGTGTGTGTGTGTGTGTCTGTGTGTGTGTCCAGGGTGGATGGGAGGTCTAGACAGAGGATCAGTGGTTTTTCGGTGCTCGGTGATGGGGAAAGGCTCTGTGGCTGTTTAAGGGTTCACACTGATAAGGGAGAGCTGTGATTGGCAGAGGAGCTACAGTACAGACCACCACTGCTCCTGTTCACTTAGCTTCCGGGAAGAACATTGCCAACAAGGGCCAGTATCCCTGTGAGTTCATTGGGAGGGTACACACACACCTGTGCTTCACACAGCGTTATTGTTTCAGTTCTGTGTCTACCGACGAATGTAAGATATTGAACACGTGTCTCTGTTGCAGCTGTGATGTATGCTGAATAATCTAGCCGAGTTTAACATTCTCTTGTGTGCTCGAATATAGCTACATTTTGCCTTGACAGAGAGCTTATGATAATTGCATTGGGTGTTTTGGCGCTGGAGGATTCTCAAATCCCTCCCTTCTCTTTAACAGTTCCTTCATTAAATCCTGCCCATTCATCCTCAGGCATGGTGCTTCCACCACATGTTACTTCTCTGTATTCCAACTAGACCTGGGACCACTTCTATGAGTTGAATTATAGAGCGAAAAAGTCATTAAGTGGGATAAAGATACAAGGAATCGATGGAGCAATGGATTCTCCGCGGCTTTCAATTGTCTCCAGTCCAGTGCACAGGAGCATCAGGGTGTTAAAGCCTGCTTATTGTTTCCAGGTGAGCTCTCAGGTCAGTCCACAACCTCCCAGTAACTGAGCAGAGATCGATGACTGTTCAGCTGTTTTGTACATAAAGCACCAAAAGAATTTTCTTCAAACTGGTTTTGCAGGTTATCATTCTCATGCAACTCCAAAACAAATGTTCGGTATTTGAAGGATTATTTCAGCTGTAAGAAATCTACTTGTTCCTTACATGTTGCTTTTTTTTTCTTTTATCACAACAAATTCACTATTTTTATACCCTGTGTCTCTTTTAGTATCTTAGCTCTATTCTCTGTGTCAGATGTGAACATCTAGTGCAGTCAGACTCCATGTTATCAGATAAATTATTATGGATATTCAAAATGTAAATTTTGAATACTCGAAGCATAACTTTCAAAACATTGTGTTTGAAACAGTTCTTTGAGATTGTGACTTTCCAGACTTAACCCCCTTTAAATTGCAACCACAAATTTTAGTGTATCTCATTGGGAGTTTTTTATTTGGGTTTGGTAAAGCCACGCATTTTGGTAAATATCTATTATATGAAGGTAATAATCATATAACTGTTGTGGAGAAAAATCTGCGACATCCAAGAGGTAAGAGTAAGAATCAAAATTACTTATTTATCCCTCTTTTGAGAGAATTTCTTCTGGACAGGGAAAGCTGGAAGAAATGATCGCAACCAACAATCCACAGAAAATTTAGATTTTCATTAAACAACATAATTAGCAGAGATGGAAAAAAATGAAAACACATAAAGTTAAACACTGGCAACAACATCAGCATCCAGTTATCTTCATAACACTTTCATCTGTATGTGTCATTGACATTTATGTAAAGTTTTCTTATATGAGCTTTAAAGCCTTGAAGGTTTTTTCTTTGTTTATTTTAAAATAACTTAAGCTCAGTCAGACTTGATGGGGAGCATTTGTATAAAATATGTATTTCTAAGCCTTGCAGGTGAGTTTTAGTTTATCTCCGACTGAGGCAACAAATGAATGCATGCTTTGATTCACTCTTTCATTGTAGTTCTAGTTATAATGAATTTGTTTTTGGAACTCCATCCAAAGTAGTCTTTTGCAGTGTTTAACTTCAACGCTGTCTATCTTCAAATCTTGTCAGACCAGCTTTCTGGTCATGAGGTCTGAAGAGAAAAAGCATATCCCCAGTATAATGTCACCATCACTGTAGTAAGTCACTATAAGAGTAGCAGTTCAAACATTAAACATTAAGCTGTTTTTTTCACACATGGAGTTTTGCATATGTGGAAATAAAGCCTCATTTTGTTCTGCTCTGACCAAACTTTTTTCCAAATGTTTGTGTTTATGCTTACACTGTAACAAGTCTGGTAAGACAATTTGCGAACCCAGAATTCAAGCTAGACACCAGAGGATCAGTTTTAAGCGGGAATCAGCCACGGGAACTGGTTCATCTGGAAGGAGATACAGAGGTGAGTTCCAGCACTGAATGTGAGACTGATAATAAGATTTAATGGGATGACTGACCTCAGGGTGGTAGGAGAGCCCAGAGTAGGGGTTGGAACCGGGTGACCAGATGGCTGCAGGAAATCCCCAAAACATAATCCAATAACGGAGCCATAGTAGTAGCTGGGGTCAAAACCAGGTGATCAGATGTCAGAGAAAACTCCAGGCCGAAATCCAGAATCCGGGTCGTTTTTAGCAGAGGTCAGAACCAGGAGGTCAGATGACTGAGAAGAATCCAGTCAGTAATCCAGAATCAGAGTAGCTACAAGGCAGAGGTCAGAACCAGAAGCCAGTCAAACAGATCCAACAGGGAAACTGATAGTAACATTAAGGTAGACAGACGAAATGCTGGAATTCGCTCACCATGAGGATCGACAACAATCTGGCACCAGTGTCTGGTCTGAGCTAGGCTTATAAAGGCAGAAACACAGGTGGAGATAATGAGCGTTAATGAGAAGTAAAGGAGCAGAGCAGCAAAGCAGATGTAGATAATTAAGTAATCAGACCCGAGCTGATGACCAGAATCATGACATACACTACTTTCAAAAACTATTATTTACTTCTTTGTGTCGGCCCATTGCAAAAACCTTTATAATATGCACTGAAAGTTACTGTAAAATGGCTTATAAAATGGCAAGAACTTGAAATGTACAAGGGGTCTGAATACTTTTTGGAGGCACTGTATTATGTAACCAGACTTCATACCATACATATCTATAGTGTGTTGGCAGCTCTAAAACATGCTATACTTTTTATAGGTTTTTGAAAACAGACAAGCACTTTAAGTTAAAAAAATAGCTGTTCTTTTAACCCCCCCCCAAACGATATAATAAGGAAAGCATCCATCTCCTCCCTCATTAACACACAGATTCAACTTGTTCTTCTTTAATTATATGACCCACCTGGCCTAAAGTCTTTCCTCATGGTAACTAATGGCCAATTGAAGCTCCAGTGGGCTGTCATAACACACAGACTTGCCAACTGGAGCTGTCTAGGAGAGAAGAATAAGGGACTTGGGTGCAAAGATGACTCTGTCTCTTATCAGCTAGAAATGTATTCATTAGAGAGGATATCTGGTTTTAAATATGTTATTTTTGCCATCATCCTGACACCGTGACTTTTGAGCCATCCACAATAAAAGACAACGGTGATACTGCTTCACATTACTTGCAAGATAAGGTTTGCTGTTCAATCAGAAGCAAAGCATTTGTTGAATAATTAACTCAGGCATTAAGCATTCATGCTTGGGAACATGCCTTAGAAGAAGCTATCCACACAGCTTCTGTTGACACTCAAATGTTTTATTCTCCAATGAAGTGAAAGAGCGAGGGCAACTCTGACACTTGGAATTCAGTCAGAGGGAGGAAGATTATTTCACCTCAGGCGGGGATGATCGGCTAACTGGACAATAACCAAGAATCAGGCTAAAACTTAATGTTATCCCGAGCATGTGACGGCAGTGAAGCATGAGGTGTCAAGGGAAGCCTCATTGCTGCTGTTTAATTTTACGACCTTCTAGCTTTAAGCTATGCAACCAAAAGCTGTTTTTTTCTTTTTTTCTACGTTTAGTTTATTAGTGAAAATGTATGTATTTAGGCAACATACTACACAATAAAACATCATTTTATAAGATACTACCTTTGTTATATCTTTATAAAATTATTTTGGTCAAACTGTGCGTGTTGAGCACAGCTAACTTTAGCTTGTGCTACAATATCTACTGAAAGTCATTAACTGAGCATAATAATATAATATAATAATATAAAAATATAATAATAATATTACTATTATACTCAATCTAAAGAAGGAAATCCGGCCTTGTATTCATGTAATATAACATGAGCAAAAAAGCAAATTAAACCCATTACAGAATAGAAGTACAAATGTTTACTGTTTTAAGGTTACTAAAGAAAAAAAATAAGAACATGTCTTAATAGCCTGATTAATGAACCAGTAAGGTTTGGGTTTAAATCTATGAAAGTTAATATCTTTTAAATTTTCTGTATCTGACATTTCCTTTCAGGAACATTCGAAAGGCGACTGGCTGCACAGATCAGCAGCGTATAAGTAAAATGACCTGGATCAGCTGTGTATGTAACACAGAGACACAAAACACATATAGTTGTGCTCGAAGGTTTACATACTGTTACATAAAAGATCAAAACACAAAAGAAATAATAAAATAGAATACAGAACGTGAGTTACTATAACATTTAATTTCCCTATGGGATGGATAAAGTATTTTTACTTGAATTGAATTAAATTGAATTAAATTGTATTGAATTGAGGGCTGTACGGCAGAACAGTGTTTAGCGCTGTTTCCGGGTTCAATCCCAGCGTGGGGTCTTTCTGCATGGAGTTTGCATACATGTGTGGGTTCTCTCCGGGTACTCCGGCTTCCTCCCATAGTCCAAAAACATGAATGTTAGGTTAATTGGCATCTCTCAATTGTCCCTAGGTGTGAGTGTGTGTGTGAATGGTTGTGCGTCCTTGTGTGCGTCCTGCAACAGACTGGCGTCCTGTCCTGGGTGTACCCCGCCTTACGCCCATAGTCTGCCGGAGATAGGCACCGGCCCAACCGCGACCCTGATGGATGAAGCGGGAAAAGATGGATGGATGAATTGAATTGAACTGAATTGTATTGAATTACTGTAAATAAAAGAAAATCAGCTCCCACAAAAATGTATTGAAATTAAAGAAAGTAATAATAAATAGAAAACTTAGTGGGACTTCTGCACCTGTTGACAGGTATGTTTGTTCACTGTTCAAGAATTCATAATCAATAGATTATTTTTACTAAATTATCATCTAGTAAATTTCTATTTACTATTACTTTGTCTAAGTTTTGTGTTTTTTGAATTACTAGGGTGAATTTATAATTTTCTTTAATGGTAGGGTATGTAAACTTTTAAGAACAACTGTATGCTGGCCCTCCAAAGGGTATTTGAACATGACTCATTGACCAAATGTTAAGGAATGTTAAGATTTCTCTCCAAAAATGTTGCTGTTCTTGAAGCTAATAAGTGTGATGCTGTGCAGCACAAGGGTGTACAAAGATTTCCTTAAGGTTATAGTTTCATGGCCACCAACACATTTAAATCATTCTATCTAAAGCTTATAGTAAACCTTGGAAGTCTTGTTTTAAAAAGTAGTCAGGGAGCATGTTGAAGTTTATAAAGCTGTGTGAAATAAAGTAAAATCAGTGCTTTTTCACCCATCTGCTCCTCCAACCAGCTGATCAGCTGGCTGAAATATAAGACCCTCAGAAAACATACATAAAATAAATAAAAATTCAGCAATTGTGAAAAAGTTATACTGGCAAAAATCAAAGAACAGACACAGTAAAAGAGTGTGAGTCGGCCAAGCATGAGGACACAAATGTTTTTTTTTTTTAAAGTGGGTTTATTCCCCAAAAAACCCCAACAACTATTACAGGGACATTAAAATAGATCAAATAAAAAACAAGGTTCTAATATGAAAAAACTCTCCAACTAACTGCTCAAACAAACCAAACTGACCTACCAGACAACAAACAAAGGGGAGTTAAATAATGGCTGATCAGAGCATATTGACACACTGGGGAGGAGGGAATGGGAACATCTACACAAGTTTAATTTAAAACATCTACTTAACAGTTAGCTTAAGAAAGAATTTAAATGACTAATAACTAAAGAAAGTTAACAATAAGCAAATCATGTGTGATGGCTGGCGATGTGGCCATCACACATGACAAGGAAGCTAGGGAGGGCACCACACTTCACTTCTGCCTGTTATTAAGTGCCCACTGCCTACCTAAGTAAATAACTCAACCAATGTGGCCACTTAATATCAGTTTGTTATACAGTTTTTACAAAAGGTAAAGCCCTATAAAAGCTCTTGTACATTTAGTAAGTATTTGTATTTACAGTTAGGGCCAGAAATATTTGGACAGTAACAATTTTCGCGAGTTGGGCTCTGCATGCCACCGCATTGGATTTGAAATTAAACCTCTACAACAGAATTCAAGTGCAGATTGTAACGTTTAATTTAAAGGGTTGAACAAAAATATCTGATAGAAAAT
>JAUZNJ010028829.1:0-15820 GCA_034780135.1 Jordanella pulchra | reverse complement strand
ATCTCCCCTGGACAGGATATTTCTAATTTTTGCAATGTTACGCAGATGAAAGAAGGAAATTCTGGAAACCTCTTTGAATCCTCAGCTGCCCTCTGATGTAAAAGTCTCAGCGCTGCAAACTGAAACAGCATTTTTCCCCGATCAAGCGTTAAACTGATAGTGAACCCTGGAATCCAAAGGGATATAAAGCCCTTTCCGAGCATTCCTTTTAAGCTGTGCAAGCGTTAGCACCGATAGGGCCCGCTTTCCACCTTTGAATGGAGACGGGTTACAGCACCAAGCAAACTGGACTCTTTAATAACAGAGGGACACCTGGCCTTTTCAGATCACAATCCATGAGTCATCAGGAGGAAAAAAACCCAGATTTTATTTGGAGTTGGACATAGCCCCCATGGTGAAGCCGTAGACAAAGGCTACAGAGGAATAGCAGGAATGGGCCCTGGCACCTGACATCCCTGCTGCTCAAACAAGGATTAACATCCAATTTGCTCATCTTTTCCTGGGCTCAAGTCTCTACCAACAACTCGGCACTTCAAAGAGATGGATAAAAAGGGAGCGATGGATGGTCATTCTTGAGGGGAATTGGCTTAGTGAAGCTCTGTTTAAAATGGCAGGGATACAAAAAGGATGGTTTTTGATGTGCTGTGGAGTGTGAGGGCACTTCTTCTGCCCTCCGGTGTTTGGACTGGACAGTGCAGCCGGAGAGACATGAAGAACAGTGAAAGGGCAAAGAAACAGGAGAGCCAACAATAGATGTAACCATCACTATAATGTATATCAGTAGATAATTAATAGCAATAATCTCAAAACATTAAAAACTCAGGTTCATTGCAGAATCAGAATGAACTTATTGGGCCAAGTTTGTATCCAGAAAAGAAGATTGTGATTTTGGTTCCCATTGCTCTTATAATAAATGACATCAGTTCAAACCATTAAAATAGGTAAGAACGCAGTGATGTTATATTACATTAGACCGATTGAGAGGTGTTTTCATGGACCTTACAGCATCTGCACTCAAAACGAGGTCAGGACTTGTTTTTGCATAATTTACTGCGTCACTGAAATGAGACCCAGAGGGGATCGGCCTGTGATTCTGATGAGCTCTTCAGGAAACCCGGGTTGCCTTAACAGCAGCCGTCAGCTCAGCTCAGGTGTCTTATCCTCCTCTTGATGTGTATGTTTGCCTGCTGAGGCAAGTGTTACCATGACGCTCATTAAAGCAGGTGCTGGATATTTTTTTGATACTCTGGGACTCACAAAACCCGTCAGCATGAGGAGGCATGAGGGGCTCTTAAAACCCCTCTACTTAAAAACTTCACAGACTTTTATGGGTTTTTTTTTTTTGCTCTGATTTGTTTGAAAGCATTTTCACTTATTTTTTTCTTTTTTACCCTGTCTTGTTAAAACAACAATTGTCATAAATACTTAGTGAAAAAAAGAGAGTTAAAAAAAACAAAAACATTAGAATAAACAAAACCAAAAAGAAATAAACAACTTGAGATTCAGTCCTTACTCTTCCTTCAGACCCAAAAACTTTTATTTTCAATGAAAGTAAAACTTCTTCTAATCTGAAAAAGAAAACTTTGGACCCCTGATCAAGAGTCCAGATCAGTTAAGAGGTGCTGAATCCAGCAGCAGTCATTCTTTTGATCCCAATATAGAAAACTGTAGCTCCTATTCCTCCCCCTTTCATGGGGTCAACAGTAAGAGCTCTATCCAGGATAGGAAAGGAACTCTGTATTGCTCTGCTGAATAAGGATGGCTTCCATTCCGGCAAAGGATCAAAAATGTATGGCTGTAGATTGGATTAGTCCACCAGGCAGACGGAACGCTGAAGGTGAGGGATACGCTACAGTGGGCCCGCAGTAGGACAGTGGTTAATTGGAGGAGCCTGCCTCCAATTAACAGAACTTGAAGAGGCTATGGCTGGCCAGAACTAGCCTTTAGAGGAGGACAAAGAAACAGTCCCTCTAGGGCTAAATTAAAACCGCTTCTTTAAAAGCCACCTGAAAACCACTTAATAGCATTCCCACTTTATCCCTTGTCTATGTATTTTCTCTTTCTTCAATTTTGATTAAAAAAAAAAGCTTGTCCCAGACTGGATTTCGCTAAAGGAATGTAAACAAAAGTTCTGAATCCACCATTTACCATGCTAACTTCGCCTTTCTGAGCTTCGCTTCGGGCCAGAGCCGCCCTTCTAAAGATAACATGGGAATTGTTGTTTTTCAACACAGCTCTGTGAAGTTGGAAACTATAATTCAGTCTGATTTAAAAAAATACATTTTCTGAAATTCCAGGAATGCTTTTACTCATATGCCTGTAAAATGGGTACTACACTTTATTCTAAGTGGTACTGAAGTCTTAAATGCAACTTTTGGAAACTTGTAGGAGCCCCGATCTTCCTTCCACCTCCATTATTGACAGAACTTATCATGACAACCGCTGACACACTTCTGCTCTGGCATAAGTGTCCATACTGATATGTGATGGATCCATGGTCTTAAATGTCAAGTTATATCTGTTGTTTGTGCATTTTCTACCACAAATTGTCCTTCCACTAGACTTTTTATTATTCTAGTTGGATACAGAAAGCTTGTGAACAGCCATCTTCATGAGCAAAGACCGTTTACTGTACATCCCACAGTAGTAGGTAAGCTGTAGGTTGACTAGCAGCATGTAATTTTATACAGCAAAAAATTGAATTTCATTAGCAGTAAGCAGCTTAAAATGTTTTACTGTGTATTTCCTCTTGAATTCGATTACTGGAATAAGCTTTTTTAAAAAATAATATTGGAATTTATGCAACTGTATGTGCATGTATTCTCCATGTATAAGTGTTTTGATTAATCTTTTGTCAGGCTTCCTGAAGTTGTTTCCATTTTTCTTGATCGTTGAGGCCAGTTTTGCTCATTTTCTGCACAGTCCACAAACAGACAGGAGAGGAAACAAATATTTAAGCTTTTACAGAAAAAAAAAAGAAACCAGCCAAAGAGCTTTCAAAAGTCACGTCTTAATGTTAACCTGCGGTGAACAATTTTAGAAGAAAAGAACAAAATGTGCTTGGGGGTTTAACTTTTTAAAGATGGTGCTGAACTTGGCACGAGAACACAAAGAGATAAAATAATAATAAGCAAAACAAAAAGAGGACATCTTTGTGCAGAAAATCACTGATATTTATTTGCTCGGGGCTATGAGATTACAACCACAAGGACACTGTGCAAAGAAAGCAAAAATGGAATCTGGCTTATATGGAGAGCTGGTGTGGACGTTGCACAGACAGAAATGATGACGCTGCATGTGCACGGTATATTCTTAAAGAGTTCATGCTACAAACACACAAAACGGTAAAGGGAGACAATAAAACTCAGAGACATATGAAACTAGATGAATAAATCAATACACTTAAAAATATATTGTTCATTTAAAATCTGTTTAGAATCTATTCAAAGGGTTTTTTTTTCCTCCTGTGTAAAATTTGTCCTTTTTCACAATCTTTAAAAATGACCAGAAAACATGAAGAAGCTGTTTTGTGCGGTTTTTATGCAGCAAGTTTTCTTTAACCAATTTAAATGAGCTGCTTCCTGGAAATCTGTTGTCCATCACATCTTAGTGATCTAAAAACAGAAAAAAATCTAAACAAAAGATATTAACTATTTTGAAAAACAGGTACTATTAGAGTACATAAAAGGCAGAGGCTTGTGAAAATAGCATGCGATTATATATATTTTTAATATAAAGTCATTTTAAAAAACAATGAGAATTTGTAACTATCTGAATTTTTATGTTTAAGCTACTTTAAATAGTCCATCAGACTTTTTATGCCGCTCTTCAGGAAAACAAAACAATTGAGCCAGTCTAGCCTTTAATACCTTTACTTTCTGCTGTATCAGTATCTGAAAAGCTAGAATAAGAAGTTGAATAAGAATTGAATTTTTAAGGTTGCATTCTAATAATTTTTCAGGAATTGTTCCTATCCACAAAAAAAATGAACAAATGAAACTAAATTATAACTTCAAAATAACATCACTGCTTGGCCTCAAGTGGATAAAAATATTTTAATTATTGTAAAACAAATTCAAAAGCGTTTGAAGTGAATGCAGCGTTCACTGGGTCTGACAACAATAACCTGAGAGAATACAAAAAAACTTTATGAAATGATTTTATCTGTTAAAATCCATCCAGACCAACTGGGTCCCATGTGAAATATAAAATAACTC
Source organism: Jordanella pulchra (assembly GCA_034780135.1). Classification (NCBI taxonomy): domain Eukaryota; kingdom Metazoa; phylum Chordata; class Actinopteri; order Cyprinodontiformes; family Cyprinodontidae; genus Jordanella; species Jordanella pulchra. The sequence goes on along the minus strand of JAUZNJ010028829.1, from coordinate 11,603 downwards.
ACTGTGGAGCTGTATGTTACCTGTGTTATACTTTATGGATCCCCTTTAGTGTACATACCCAATCTGGATTACTAACACACCTGAAGAATCACCTCAGTAGCACCTGACTAACAACACGAAGCAGGTCGAAAGATTTTAAATCCACCCAAGCGCTTGTGGGGAAACCAGGTTGCCGATATCTATTAGTTTAAGCAGGGCTATAGAGCTGATTCTGAAAAAAAACAAAACAACAAAAAACGAAGAAAAAAAAATAGGGAATGAAAAAAGTTATTATTAAAAAGACTGATGAGACAGAAGTGGAACTATTTGAGAAGGTGTGCCTGTTTTAAAACTAACAGCATTGAAGGCAGTAAATGTTACCTAAGCAGTCAAGCATGGTGGTGGGGGTGTGATGGTGTGGGTCTGCTTTCTGGCTCTAGGACATAGACCTCTGCCCTCCTGTTGTTTTTTGACTCTGGGCTCAACTGCACTTTGGTTTTACTGATATCGATACACAGGCTGAGCGCAGCGGCTGGTAGCGATCATAAACTATTGCTGAAGGAATTAATCCTATCCTGTAGGCGTCACGCTTGAGATAGATCATCACTATAAGATATAAATCATCACCAGCTGTTGTGTGTGTGCTCTGATGTGATAAGCAAATATTAAAACGATGTCACTAAATCTCTGTAACTGTATTGCTGTGTATAATATCAATAAATATAGAAATGGCTGGATCAGCGTCATTTATCGGATATCCGATCCAGATAATTGAGATCGGAGCTGATATCCGATCCAAGTATTGGATCAGTGAATCTCTAACGGCCAGCTTCCACAACGCAGCAGCAAGTAGGAAAGGTCAAAAACAAAAGAAGAGGTCTAGTCAAAGCCTGAATCGAACTGGGATGGTATTAAACTTTTCTGCAAAAAAGAAAAAGGCAAAATGCCTTCAGAGAAATTAGAAAAACTCGCCTTTAAAAAAAAAAGTGGTTTGGAAAGCCTTCGTTCTTTGAGGGTGCACTGAAGTAAAACAATACAATTTCTTCTTTTCCATATGTGCCCTAACAACTATAAAACTAGTAAAATAAGTTTAAGTTTATTGATCACAGCTGTATTTATAGGCACCATTAGTGAGCTCATGAGAGAAGGATTGTTTGGGCGTGTGACGCATTGCATGCGGCCGAACCAATTAATATTGGAAAAATGCTCTTTGTATTCACTCAGGTTTTCATTTTCTGACATTTAAATTAGTTCTAAGATCTGAAATATTTAAGCGAGAAAAAACAAAATAAATCTGTAGGGGCTCAATGATCAGTAACAAAGAGGGTTTTAAAAAATAAAACTAACTAAAACCTGCTTTCACTGTAAATGTTTTTGTAATATTTACTTCAACAATAACTGCAGCTTGGACTACTGAGCTAATCATACATTTAAGCACTTTTTTGGCAAAGTAGATGATTTTTAACACACAGTGGGAGCTGAAATTTGTTCCTAGCTGAAACAACATAACTGCTATTATTAATATTATTGTTTTCCTCCAAAGCCATAACCCCATAAAACTAGGAGAGAAGTTTTATTTTTTCAGAATTTCTTTTATAAGAATCTCATTAAAGATGTTGTGGATAGGACATACAGGACCTTTTTCTCAAATTTTTAATTTTTACTTTTTCGTGCATCTTAATGCAAAAAGAACAATAAGAAAAAAGTATAACAGTTTTATTCCTCATGCACACAAAAACAAACCTGTGTATATATTTTGCTAATACATCAAATTGTATTCAGTACTCTTATAATATTGGGAATATTAATACTGTGTAATTAAGAATTTATAGTTTGACCAAATGCATCTCTTTTGTTTTTTTTATATAGAATTTCTATTGTGCCTTATATCAGCAGACATAAAAAATATACTAGAAAACTCTTAAAAACATAAAAATAAGCTGATTGGTACTTCTGTAAGTAACTGATTGATTAGTAATATATTTGAAAGTTGATGGAAGAGAAGCTCAAACACGCTACAGTCAGACAATGAGGACAAATACAAAGAAAACCGAATGAAGCTTAGCAATAGAAAATGAAGATATTGTCCCTTTTTTTACAAGGTGTAAGAACAACATCTTCAAGCTGCTGCTGCCAGTCTTCCTCAGTCATCGTCACTTTTGCTCTTGTCCGACTGATCCTGCAAAAAGGGAATGAAAGACTGTAAAAAAGGAGAACAGACTCAAAAGATTGAAGTGTGTGTGAGAGGTTAAGTCTTCTGTATGGAGAAAAAGCACAAGGCAATGCAGGCCCCCTTAAACTGAAAGTCTGAAAACCCTTAAATGAGCAAAAAAACAGTGTAGAGTCTGAACAGGGTGAAAAGCAGATCCCTGACAGAGACACAATGTGCAAGGTCAGACTAAAAATTACCCTCTACATTTATATTCAGCCTAGTGGAGCTTTGGGCCAGTCTGTGAAGGTTAATGTAAACAGCTCAACCAAATCAGGACTTCACACAGCCGTCGGCTGGGTATCAGGGCTGTCACTACAAAACACACCAACACGCCGTCAGAGTTACAGAAGCTAAAAGCTAAGGTGGGAAATCTCAACACCTCAGAGAAATACTGAAGTTTGACTTAGATTAAATCGTTCCTGCTCTGCTTTCACTGGGAAAATGAGGCGTGGTGTTGGGTATGACTTATTTAACATGCAATCCAAAGAGAAACAGGCCCATATTCATCAGGAAATACCTCAGGTTGCGGAAAAAGAAAATGTTGAGCAGGATGTGGATTAATCCTAGCGGTGCAAGTCAATCGTTTTTCACCATATTGAACAAAGTTCTTGAATTCTGGATACCTAATCAGTTTTACGACCACAGCAGGATATCCAGTCACATCAATAGATATTAAAACAATGTTACAAAACAGCTGTGCAGAAAAAAAAAAAAGCTGTAAAGAAACATCATCATAAGGGGGCACTTTCCCTCTTTTAAAGTTTTTGTTTTTTACAAACTGTGCTTCTCACTGTCAGACTAAGATGAACAGAAGCTTATTAGGATCTATTCTAATCACATGAGTCAGAAAGGAAGTGAAACAGTGGCAAAGTAAAACACATTCACTGTGGGGAAAATGCAAACTAAAGTGGTCAAATTGAGACGCAACAATTATGATCTAGGAAGTGTAACCCGATCTTTTTGGAGCTTATCTGAGCAGCAGGAACGTTGTTGAGTTGACGCTGAGCACCTGGTGTTTATTAATCTCACTGATACACACATTGTTTTGGCGGAAGTAGTTGCTTATTAAAGAATCTTCCTCCAGCAGTGATTTAAAAAGCAGTAAAGAAAAAAAGAATTGTTTTTTTATTACAACTGCTTCTGTTTTTATACTGACTTTCTGCTACTGGTGGGTATTGTTGATAGAAAACACTAGATGAGGCAACATAATCAAAATGTTTGTAGTTTCAATCCATCTCAGTCCCTCAGACCATCGCAGTGAGTCCAACACTAAAAACTTATTATGGTGAAACGGTAATAAAACGCAGCAGACTTTCACCCCACTGCTGCTATCAAAGACAGAAACACTCTGCAGAGACAAAACAGCATCAGAATGTAGAGAAAAACAACAAGATGTTCTGTCTTTTCAGTCTGCTGTGGATGTATGGAGATCTTAGTTTCACTCTTCCTCACAGGCAAAAGCTTCAACTCAAAGCAGAAAAAAGGATCTCATTCATTTTAAAAAGAAACAATCAAAGCTGAGCCGTCCAACTCATCCCACAATTCGATTCTGCTGTTAGTGTTAATGTCAGGATCCTTTCATTTCTCCTCCAATGAGATAATCCAAAATAATACTGAAATGCAGGCTGGAGTTTATTAAAGCTGCCTTTCTGCTTTATTTTCTTGTCACCTTAAGTATTTATTGTTGTACAAGCTGCTATGGTCAGTGTGCTGCTGCCTGGTTGGGTCTGTGCATTTTGGTAAAAAGAGATTTAAATCTCCTCTATTTTCTTTTTTCTATATGAAAGAAGAGGTTAAAAAAAACAGTAAAAGCAGATATTTCCTTCCAAGCATGGACTAGAGCAGTGGTTTCCAACCTTTTCTGACTTGTGTGCCCCTTGTGCATTTTAATTTACCATAAGTACCTCCCTCAGTCAAAAGTAATGATGATTGTCCAAAAGTGAAACGTACCACAACTGATTATAAAATGAAAAATATTTTAATTGATCTTTTTAACTTGAGCATTTAACTCTTTGGCATTTTCTTCTTTAAAATAAAAAAATAGCATAAATATTATTCCTGAAAGTTAGTAAGGAATCAAAAGAAATACAAAATAGAATCATATAAATCTGAGCTCCTCTAACTCCCCTATAATCACATTTAAACTTGAAGAATTGAACTGTAGAATAAAATACTGAACTATAATTATAGTCAGACTGACTCCATTTGTTTTACTTTGTTTTCATCATTCAGACACCAGAGCTGCTCTGAGGAGTTCAGGTGTGGAAAGACAGCTGTTACCAGGCTGCTCTCTACATCCAGTCTGTTCTTCTACTTGGTTCAGATGTGTGTTAAAGCTGAAGATGAACTCAAACATATAATAATAACAACTTACTTTTTGATTCATAAAAGCTTGTTTAAATGTGTAGTTGGTTCCTCACAAAGCAAAACAGATCCCAGCCCTATTTTATTTTATTACCCTAGAAATATATATATTTTTTTTTTTCATGGACCCCTTGCAATGCACTCGTGGACCATTAGGGGGATGAGGACCCCCAGATGGGAATCACTGCCCCACAGCATATTACACCTGTTCATCTGCTGACAAGCAATGATTACAAACGAATTGTTTTTAACTAGTCCTGGTTTATTAAAAGAAAACATGGCTAAAGTGAGTAAGTATTTTGGTTCGATCAACCATCATAAAGACTCAACTGGTCTGTGAACCACAATCACACAATATGTGATGGAAAACGCAATGGAAAATAAATTGGATTATGAGGATGATTTCAACCTTTTTACAATGATTAATTCCTTTAATGCATTAAATTTCAAAATGGTTTTGGACATGCATAGAAGCTTGAAGGAGGAAGAGACAAACACCAACACCTGGGTGTGAAATGAAAGTCTTGACAGGTAAAAAAAACAGAGACGTTGTCTTACAGCTCGTGTAAACACTTAAACTCACTGTAGATTCAGGCTAAAGATTTTTTTTTTTTGCTCTTTATAAGAAAGGACAACAATATGATACTATGATGCGATACATGACCTTGAGGCTATTTAAGAAACGGACGCCTTGGAAGGGCCTTTAAAAATGGTGTAATTCAGGCCCCCCTCGCATGCATTCTTTAATCAGAACACATTTTAAACATTTGTGTTGATGCTGACAAAAATATTCCTAAAGTAGAGTGTTGGACACATTGCAAAGTATTTTTTCATGACTTTTGATTCCTTATATATTCATTCAAACCACACTGTAAAAACAGGCGGCTGGTGGCTGTGAACGGAAGCTGGGTGCAGCCATTGATGAAGCTCGGCTAAACACTGCAGCCTTTCAGACACAAACTGTCACCTTCTTCTGCTGCTGAGAACAAACGGACATTTTTTTTAGTTGACCAATAAACCTAAATAAATAAATATTCTCTAAACATCTAGAGCAAGTATGTTTCTCTTAAATTAGTTGAATTTTGTTTTTAAGTCAAGTACATTTTATTGTAGGATTATCTTTAGTTTTTATGTTTGTTGTTTAATGGTTAAAAAAATGAAGAAAAACTGCAGATAAATTTATTTTGCTGTTTTAATAAATATTATTATGGTCTGGGTGAACTATCAGTTTGCTGATTTTGGTCCACCATGGATGACAACATGCCAATTGAAGCACATGTTCATGTGAGAGACCTACATTATCATCCTGGTCCTCGTCACTGTCGTCGTCGCTGACGACAGGCTTGGCCTTTCCGCGGCTTTGCCTCTTCTTGCCTTTGTCATGACTGCGTCCCTCCCTGCCCAGCTTGATCCTCACCCGCACAGACTTAGCTGAAGAGAAGGTGGAAAAAAAGCAGAGGCAGGTTTAACATCAGCGCCATAAAACAACGGAAAGTTTCTGCTCTTATTGTTGTGCTCAGAGAAGATTTAAAGTTTCTGTTGTCAGAGATCAATATTCAGCAAATATGAAGCTCTGAGAAGAAAGTCGGCGGTTTCTTTTAGATGTTTGACTTCCGTCTGCTGGTCCAGGTTATGTGCGTAAATGTTGAAAAAGAATGATTCAGGCAAATAAAAACTTTTACAGATTGATACAATAAAAAAAAGAAGATTAAGTGGCTGAATGAACAGGACTGTAAAACAACAATCTCTCCCTTTCACATTTCTACTCTTACGACACAATCGAATGTTTTTTAATGTAAAGATAATCCTACATAAATATGGATGAACAACAAAGTAACTCCAGAACATCCCACTCCCACCATCATGTTTAATTGCAAGTACGGTGATCTTTTTCTAAAATCGCTGGTAACTAAAGAGAGATGTAGACCTTTGGAGATCATCACAGTTTTGGGGTCATCGTGGGGGACATCCAATTCCCCCATGGGTCTATCCTCTCTCTCTCACTCTCTCTGGTAAATCGGGAAAACTGATCTCACTATTGTTTGACATTAAAGTTGTTTAATGATCTAAAGGAATTATGTGAGAAAGAAAAGCAAATTCAGAAGAAATTTTAAGGGGCAAATTTCACGGCCCGGTATCCTTTAATTTGGTATCTGCTTCCCAGACGACGACAGGAATGGAACAAGCTTGAAGAAATAATTAAATACCACCTGAAGACACAAATCTAAATTCAGAATTGTTGCATTAGTAATTTAGGTTACACAAGGTATGATAGTGAAGAAAATATCTAATTACTCTTCATATTCAGACAGATTCTCTGCAACATGAGCTGCAACTGAGCTGAGTTTGAACTTCCAGTGATCTGATGTGTCAAAGGCGGTCCAAAGTGGAAATTGATGTCGAGTCATGCTGGAAAGTTATGACTCTGCACATTTTAAGGCAAGTGCCAGAGATGTACCTGATCGGACCTTTTTTTTCTTTGATAACTGAAAGCGTCAGACCTGTAGCAGAATAAAGCCTTTTTTCAAAATACTGCTTCAACTCGCTGAAAAGTTATTTCCCTCTGAGATTATTAAAGTATTTCTGATTTATCTTTAAGAGTTATGATACTTTTAATTTACTTTTGTTTTTTTACTCAAGATTTCTTTTTTTTTTTGTTTTATACACAAGCAAAGAAAATAGCGCTGCTTTTAATTACTTGGTCTTAAAAAAACGAAAACATTTTTGTCCCACTCATATTTTTCTCGCATTATTAATTTTTTCTCTGCTACAGTTCCATGGCCACAGCAGCACAGCGTTTTCTTTGGGGAGGCTTTAAGCCGCATGGACTCACCTTCCAGCTGTGAGCATGACTTAGACACAAGGTTGATTTGCTCTCTGTGTGTTGTTGTGTGTCTTTTAAAGTGTGCATCTCACCCTCAGCCTCTGAGTCATAGTCGTCATCATCTTCCTCATCGCTGTCATCCTCACTGTCTTCATCCTTGGCAATCTTCTGTCTGGCACTCTTGAAAACAGACTGAAGAACAATGGAGTCCTGGTATATCTGTTATTAAAAAAAAGAATATAAAAAGAAGCTTAAAAATAAATAAAACAATATAAGTAGCAGTAACCAACGATTCTTTAAAAACGGTGTAAAGAGAAACTGATTGATCCATTTAGAACCAGAAGGCTGAAGCAGGAATTTTGAATTGTAAAATATTAAAATTGCATTTTGGAGGAAACCAAATTTCTTTCAAATGTCTTATCAAATAATGAATGCATCATATGTAGAAATGTACAAATCCCCCCAAAACGGGTTCAAAGACGATCCAAATGAAGCTGGTGCAAAGTGATGAGATGCATATTAATGTCTTCCAAAGCACTTCAAAAGCTGGAAAATTCACATTTCACTCAAAGCAAATTCATTGAGTGTTTTTTTTATCCTTTAGTGCAGAATGTAGTGTCACTTGTCAGCATGATGAGAGGAAGAGCAAGAACTTCCTTTTACCACAGACAGAAACCACCAAGACTGGAAAGTAAAACAAAGCTCTGAGTTTTTCTGGTAAATTCCCTTTCAGGATTTTGGGGGAAATGCTTTCTATTAAAAAAAACTTAAAAAGTGGGAGTTATATAACAAGTGCTGTGAGGCATCCTGATGAAGTCAATGTGTGGGGGGTGCTTTCCATCTTAATTACGTTCAATAAAACTACAAAATATCAGCAGTGGGCCCTACAGTCCTCCCAGAGCAACTTCCTCCAACTATCCAGAAAAAGGGCAGCGGGGTATGCGGCAGTGATGATGGGAATAGTATTTTAAGGATCAGAACTTAAAGCATTGTGTCAAACGTAGCAACACACTGGTCAAATTCAAGTCTTATCAAAAGAAGAATGAGGCAGCATTTGGTCCAAAAGTTAATATCAAGAAGAAACAACAATAAAAATATATAACTACAGGAATTGCAGCCACATTGAAGCATTTGTTGTAATCAATACTGAAAAAAAAAAAACTTTTAACATCACAGTTCCTTGACAGTTGATTTTAAAGTGCAGTTTGAACTGTTTCTAAGCCTGGATTCAAATATTAGACCAGAAGTGGAAAGAAGAGAATTTGGTTCTCAACAATATATCCTAATCTTGAAACTGTGTTCATTTTCTTCTGATATACAATGTTCCAACAAACAAACTGAAGCCAAACAGGAAGAGGGGCTTGGATGTCTTCTACTGATCATTCTGCTGGAGAAGCGCTTGTGATTTTACTACAAGCACGCAAGAAGGCACAAAACTGTCGAAGAGAAGAAAAAATGTGGTTCTCTGCTGCATGTAGGTTAACCACTGGAAAAGGTAGAATCAGTAAATGAAGGTTCCCAAAGTATGACTTGCTCAAAGAGAAGTTTTCTGCTCAACTTGAAAAGATGGAAAACTGCAGACTTCATCAGAAAAAAAATTAGGATGCCAAAAAAGGTGATGGCTTAATTAAAGACCAAAACATTCAGTGTAGTTTAGGATCAAAAAAAGGAAGAAGAAAGTTCATACCTGGGATCCCTCCAGGTTGAATGTTTGTGCATTTTGACACAAAAGCATCACATCCTTCTCCAGGTCTCCCAAACTTCGGTATTTGTGGTTTCTCACACGCTCCTGATACCAATAAGAAAAGCTGTTATTTTGTCACATCAATAAAGCTTAAAACAATTATAAAACCTGATAAAAAGCTACTATGAAATAGTTGCTATCTGATCTCTAATGATTCCTAATATATTTTATAGCAGCACAGTAATCATCTAAATCATTATAAAGATATTCATCTAGTATCTCAGAGTTTACAGCGTATGCCAAGACTAAACACAAACACTTTTTAAACATTCATCACCTTTTTAGCAAACAAACCTTAATTTTCTTGAAATCAACAGGTTTCCGTATTAACTCATAATACTCAGGGAGCTCCTTCCTGGATGGAAGCTGCACAAACACCTCACTCAGTTGCCTTCCTGACCTGCTAATAAAGCAAATCAACATTACAACTGGGAAAACAAATTACATCTTGTGGTGTGAGATCATTTATTTAAGGGACTTCCTCTCGTGGAGTAATTTATGTCAGGCCATAAACCATGATATCAATTTTGGACATTGGTGGACCAGTGTGTATTCAGGTTTAGTTGTGTGCAAAGTAGCTACATAGTTTATCCAGCTTAGTTAACATTTCTTAGTAAATTCTGATATTTGGAGTGGAATTTATTTTGATTTTTCTATTTATGTGTGTAGATTTAACTGACCATAATTCGAGCTTTAATCACATTTTCATTAGTTGTTCTGACACACAGTTGGGCCCGTGTTCACAGAATAACATATGCCAGTGTGTAAATTATTTGATTTAATAGGAAAGTCACAATAACATTTCATTGCATAACATTACTTTAAGTCAGTAAATATAACTTTGTTTGGCTGAACTAGTACTAGTGAAGCCCTCGCCACCCCTCATAAATTATTTGTGCTGAGGCATAATGGATGCCCTACAAGATTTCTCTATTTTAGCTGCTGACTTTTAACAATTATCTGGTGTATGCATAAGTGAATGTAAAACTGAACATGAAAGTGCTTGTTTTAAACCTTTGCAGAGTATTCTTGCCAATTCCCCTCAATAACCAGCCCCATGGCTATTGAGACCAGATGTGTAGATTCAACTATCTGAATTTCTTTTGTTTGCAGTAACATTTATTTTTCAATCAAATGCTACATATACATTTGAAATAAAACAAAATCAGAAAACAATAAGTGTGTTTACAGTAAAGACCAAAATGATCATGCTGGTCCAAATAGGCGTAAGCATAACAGGCAACCATGTGAATGATTGTCGGGTTTTTGATTTATGAACATTTTCTACCGTTTCTCCTCCTCTCCTTTCCCAGCAGCACACTTCTTCAAATCAAAGTATACTACTTTGAGTGACTGTACAGTTTTTCATTTCTAAGATTTTGATTTTTTTATATTTCTACTTTTGTCAGAATCTGAAGGCTTTAACTCCATGTCATTTTGCTGCTGGTTGTTGTTGGAAAAATCAATCTCCTATTATTCCCCATTACATGTATTAATTTATTTCCATTACTCCCATAAAATGCCCTTTTTCTCCATCAGAGCTTATTCATAATATTTCATTGTTTATCCAAACTGTCTTGTCTTTTGTTTTGATTCTAACCTTCACAGCCTTTCTCAGACTTTAAGTCAGTGAGAGGAAACTGTCTAATCAGAACAGGGCTGAACATCGTGCAATGATTTCTGTCATGTTTTCATTTTTTTTGCAAAGAAAGAAATAAATGCCGACTGAGTGAATATCCATCAACCTCCATTATTGAACTAAATGCCTCATTTTTTCACACGACATGGTATAACTAAATATCTCCACTGAGGGATGATGAAGTGTGTTTGCATTTTATTTCATTCTATTCTATTCTATTCTATTCTATTCCTTTCTATTCTATTCTATTCAATTCAAAGCAACCAGGACTGTAATAACTTCGACAAATACATTTTCTATAGATATTTCTTATAAATATTAGCAGATCCAATTCAGAAGCAATTTCATTTAATTCAAAACAGTATTAATAATTAGGATCATTAACCTGTTCATAACCAGAAAGATGACTTAACCATTATATAATATTAAGAGGTTTAAAGAAAACAGGAGGGATAAATTTGTAGTTTTGCCTTAAAATCTCAAGGAGGTCAGTTCTGTTCATCTGGCAGAGACTTTGATGCTACACCTTAATATGCAAGTAACAGCAAAGCAAATGTTACTATAGTTGTCTTCAACCTGACTTTTCTCCAAAGTCCATGTCTGTACTTCAACAAAAAGACAGGCTCCTAACTAAACTTTAGCTTTATTTTTATTATTCATGTAGGTGCCTGTTAAACCCTAATAATACCTGCCTGTTACTTGTTAAGGCTCTTGTTTTCCAAAGCAGTTCATCTAATTAGGACATATAATTCTCAACTGCAACTAGGCCTGTCACGATAGCAAATTTTGCTGAACAATTAATTGTCTCAAAAAGTTATTGCGATAAACGATAATATTGTTT
>JAUZNJ010028828.1:0-15821 GCA_034780135.1 Jordanella pulchra | reverse complement strand
TGTTCTTAAATTGTTAGTTTTAATGTTTGTTTTGGTACCACTTGGTGCAAGATGTATTACTGTAAGCTCTACAATTTATTTTATTATTTTTTTTTTTTTCTTAGTCTCTGTAGCACTTTGAGATTTTTTTGAAATATAAGGTGCGTTACAAATAAAATTTATTATTATTATTATCATTACTTGTTCTCCCCACTGTATTAACACCTGCTTTGAGTTACATGAGCTTTGGCCACACCTCACCTTGTTACTGGAAGCACTGATATTCCTTATAGCTTCCCCATCTACAGCGAGGCACCAGATGAAGGGACTTAATATATTGGAGGGGTTTGTTTGTTTGTTTTTATTGATAAAAGGTGCAATAGTATCTTATCTTAGTCATTAAGAAATAAACACTTTAACAAAAGAACAATATTACTGTATATTACTTTACTTATTTTTATCCAAACCAAAAAAAAGGATAATCATTACAAAATTTGTATTTCAATCATTTTCGCTTCTTAAATCAAAATAAAAACTGTTTAAATTAGACCAGCTCGTTCTATTTCTGTCAGGTTGTCTTCATCTGACACATTTATTTATTTTTATCAATCTCTATCACACATGTATGATATTATTACCGCTACAGAAACCTGCTCTGAAAGCAAATAGGTCATATCCTCTCTTTGCACCTCATGTTCTGAGCTCTTGTTCTTTTTTGTTTTTAAGCACCGCTTTAGAAAATCATAGTATCCTCTTTCAGCTTTTTACTTCATACCCAGAACACCGACAATGGGCAAGGCGCACGCTCTCACCTGTATCCATTTACAGCTGGTATACAAACACTGCGAATATGATGTCAATATTGACATAACTGGGCCAGTCAGGTCTATGTGGCAAACACTATGGTTACGAATTAACTCTTTGTTTCCCTATAGCTTACACGGTAGGCCAGTCTTACTTTAAGAAGGAGTTAAATGTACCTGCGGCGAGGTTGAGGAAGTCATCCAGAAAATTCAGAGAAATACAAAGGTCACCTAAGGAAGCCCAACTATGAGAAATTGTGAGTGAAAAAAAATATAAACACAATTAAAAAAAAAAGACAGAAATGCTTTTGTTAAATCTGTGAGTAGCTTGTTAAATCCTTTAATGTGGTTTTGGTGCAACAAGATGGGAATGCGTCACAAATCTAGAAGGATTCGTTTCTTTTGTGTCTCCATGTTTCCCGTCGTCCTTTTCATCAAGCTGTTACTTCAACCGGTTTAAAAGCTGCACAAATAAAATTGCCCATTTGCACCTCAGCGACACACGAGTCGTTACTAATTTAAGCCCTGAGCTCATTTAAAGCAAAAATACTGTTTCATTCACAGTAAAAGGTTGAAGCGTTTGTTTCTTTAAAGTCAAGGTGACAAAAACCTTGAAAAAGAATCTGTTGGGTTTTTTTTTAATAAAAACTGCTAAAACAGTGGTGGTTTACCCAACTATTCAAAGCAACAGATTCTCACAAAGAATTTGTTATCCAAGAAAATAATCTTTGAGGGAAAATCTAGAATTGGATCTTTTGTTTTGCTTTTATCTTTAGTCAAAATGTAGTGAAGCAACACACAACCAGGTTTACTGCAAAGTACAATACAATTAAAACATTAAATGCTAATTAATTGATAGATCAATAGTCTTATCTAATTTAAATACACAATAAGAATGAAAAAAAATAAAGATTCCCAACAACCAGACCTTCTTCTGATAGTAAAAGTACAAAAGCTTCCTTAGAAACTTTGAAGGATCTCAGACCACCCCTCAGTGTTCAGCTGCTGCAACCCATCAGAAAACAAAATGGCTGACACACAGGGGAGCTATCAGCAGGAAATAATTTGTCAGCCGTTCAATATTTAGACAACCAGTTTATCATATCAAGCCTCGAAAACATGCAGCTTTATCTTGACAGCTTCCCTATGGGCTTTGTGTTCCAGTGAATCTTTTATAAAGTTGATAACAGGTTTATAACAGATTACAAAATCTGTCTGACAAAGTTTGTTTTAAGTGACAATAAAAAAAGCTTTGTTTTAAGCATCTATTACAGCTTTATGACGTTAAAAAAAAAAAATCCTTATGCATTTAATGGAGTTTATTTAGATCTGAGTTTTATTAACCAGACTGCATTTACTGACGACTCTTATGTTTTCTAACTGCACAAAAACCAACCATCCCTGAAGAGGAAACACCATCATGTGCTGATTCATTATCAAGTGTTGTAATATTTCAACACTGACAGTGTCTAACCTACATGTGCTTCCAAACTATCCACTCAACTAGGATTAAAATGATTTAGAAAATTACGACAAAAGTCAAACCTAAACCAGGAAACTAGTCAGCACATCTTGCACAGACATGCAGGTTTTTAAAACCCTCTGCCTTTTAAACCATAACCACACACTGAGTTTTGCTTTGTTTTATTCATCAACCAAGAATGCGGTTTGTGGACTTTGAGACCCTGATTGAATGAACTTTTACTTTTTTACTTTGCATAGCCTAACGTTATAAGAAAATGCTAAATGTATGATTTTTTCACACGTAGTGTTAACTTTAGTTCTCTAATTCACAAACAAATAAATCAAATTTCATCGTACAGAATCAGTCAAAATGAAAACTCTTCTGTGACTTTAAAACAAACCAGAAATGCACCAGTTAGTAAAAGCTTGATGTCTCCAGCTCCAGATGGTTGCATATATTTAGGTCAAAGTTAAACATATATAGAGAAAGTGTATTTGTCATATCAAATAAAAAAAAGGATAAATTTAACCTTTTAAATCAACATTTTTTTTTGATTGTTCTTTGCTATAAAGCTGCTCAAAATGAACTTTCCTATTAATACATTTTGGACTCTAAAGCAAAAAATAAATAAATAAAAAAAGGTAAATAGAGAATTATTCAAAAAATGTAAGATTTTGATCTTAACTTTAATCCCATACAGGGACGTGACCTGTTTCTGAAAACACAAAAGCCTTTTAATACTTTTCTCACACTTCAAAACTGTCCTACGCAACAAAAATAAAAGTGGGACGGGACATGTGACCAGCAGGAAAGCTACATGTGTTTCTAATTATGGTGGCGACAACATGGAGGCCTCTGGTTTGTTGGAGGAAAGATTCTGTTCCAATCATCCATCATCAGAGATCAATCACAGAAAATAAAATAAAATATCAAAGCCATCAGGGTGAGCCTGCTCCAGTACTGAGGATCAGTCATACATGCCAATGAAAAATGAATTTTTAATCCAGACAAATAAGCATTTAGACCCAGAGACCAATACTTTTAAAATGTCAACTTGTTATGAACTTTAACTTAATTAGGAGAAAAAAAATTAGGTCCTTTGATGTCTATAAACAACACTAATGTCATGGATTTATAATAACAGCTGTTATTTAATTAAAAAATTACTGCTAACTGTATGCATTATAAAACAGCCTCCTGTTTATTAGCTGGGATAAAATTAGTGCTGGATGATGTGGCCAAAACTAATTCTGATAATGATATGAAAAAACATGAAAGCTTCACAAAGAAATGACCCCAATAGATGTCTTTGCAAACCTGTGAAAACTATAAAGCTTTTCCAGTGTAACATTTTAGAAATAATGGATTTAAAAAAAAAAAAGAATTAAACAATTTTTACTTGAAGCTACAAGACAAACAGAAATGCACATATAACAAGGGGATTATCTTTCTCCTCTTTGTTCAGTCGAAGGGTTCTTGCCTCTTTGACTGACTTTCATATGTTTAAAAAAGATAAACACACCGAAGCCTGAAAGTCTGTGTTCACACATCCCTCTAATTAAATAGCAAAGCCACTCAAAACTATGTGACAGCATCTTAGTGCTGTAGTTGTTTATCTGAAGCAGAGGAGCTATGTCAGATCTGTGGTCAGTTTTTATAGTCAAAAAGGGCAGGAAAACATATACGCCGATATTGGTCCAGAATTTTATATCAGTGCATCCCAAATGTTAAAATCACAAAATATGCATTTGATATGGAGAACTCGAAATACAAGACGATTTAATAGGAACACGCGGCCGAACACGCCCACTCCGTCTGTGGCAGAGGTGACTGTAAACACAAGAAATTTTCCCAGAGATTCTGCCAAGATAAAGGGTAAATAAATAATCTGGTACTTTTGTTATTGAATAGTTTATACATTATTGAAATGTCTTGATTTGAAAAAGAAATAAATAAATAAGAGGAGTCAAAGCCAAAAATGCTATGATTTTAATATTTGATTTAATAACTCTCATTTCAATATCTCAGTTTTCGGCCTTGGTTTCCGCATTTTTTTCGTTTCTAGTTTTGGCCAAGAATTTTCATTATCCGTTTCGTCCATGGGTGGTTTTCAGCCTCATCTCTGGGTTGTTGATATTCCTCATTCCCAGATACGTCAACACATGTCAGTCATTGTTTATTCTTGAAGCAGACTTATGGGCCAAGGCTCATTTCTAAACTCACATTAGAAAGAGTTAAGGATTTCATAACAGATGTTTACGTTTATTGTAAGAGAAGAAAGTAATCTAAAAGGCAGACTGCATACCTTTTAATCTGTACTCTCAACTTGTTTTGATAAAGTTCACACACCCACAGACACACAGCAGGCATTTGAGAGAGTCTGTGCCTTTCCCCGGGACGCTTTGATACCAGAACTGGAGAGGAAGACAAATATGTACTCCCTGCAGAGCTGGGGCCACGAAGCATGAGCGTTTTTAAGTGATTTAGAGCCAATGGCGGTCTAAGGCTGATTCAGGAAGACCAGGTTTGACAGTTCTAACTCGGTGATGTATCCAAGTCAGTATTTGGTTGAAACAGAGGTTGTCAACTGGCACAGTTTTCCAGAGCTGAATCACACAGTCCACAGACAGCTCATTGTTTCCACCCAAACTGCTGCTGTGCCACACTAGTCAAAGAATGGCCCTTTCACTTCCTCGCTCGCTAGGAGTCTGACATGATTTGGGTGGCAATGCTGCTTTCAGTGCACAAGGCTGGATACAGAGACAACAATAACCTCCTTTTAACATCTGGCCCTCTTGACACTGACCAACATACAGTTTGTGCATGTTTAAATAGGCCTTCTCACTGCTTCCTCTATTACACACACACACACACAGATCTTTCTATTTGTTCAGATAACTGTCTCCTTTAACTGATCTAGCTTTGTCAGTCTGCACTTGTTTTCTTTGCAGCCTGTTGGAATATACAGCAGACATCATGTCGCTGTAATGACTAATTCACTTTAACACATTGGCCCTACATCTATTCTAATAGGAAAGGGTGTGTGCAGAGGTGTGGGGAGAAAACTGCTGGATAAAATGCAATGATTTTACAGATTTTAAGTCAACATGCATGACTCTAGTACTCATGTAATTGGTTTGAGAAATATTTAATATTTGCAACCACCCTGATGTTTATATATTCAAGTGAGGTTCTGAAGAAAAACGGAGAGAGAGTTGGAGATGAAACGCATTCAAAAGAAAGGATGCTTTGCATATTGCAGTCATTCAAACAAATTACCCTGGCAGACAGCACCGGTGCAAACTGCAGGCCTTTTATCAATGCATTGTTCTTAAATGAGGAAACTTTTCATTCTTTCTCGAATCAAATGTAAATTAAAGCTAACATTTGTTATTATCAGTAGGTCTGGGAATGTGCTTTTGTTTACTTGAGCTATAATTGCATCACTGGCTGCTGTTTTCCTTAACAAAAAAGAAAATCCTTGTAATCTATCAGCAGGTTTCTAGAGCGAACCAGAACAACAAAGTAAATGCACCCAAAATCAATTTAGTTCTAGGCAAAGCAGAACACATCCTCAAACTTTTGGTATAAAAATAGTGTTTTTTATTTAGCTGAAGGTAAGTAGAATGTATTACTCCACTCTGTTAGTTTATTTAATCAGATTTTTTTTTAGGATTTAACTTTAAGGTTAACTTTGAAAAAAACAAGGGTTTCAGCAGAACACTCTTTTTATCCCTTCAATCACAAAATGTTGCATATAAGTGTTTTTAATAGTAAAGAAAAAAAATCTTTTGGTATGGAAGTTTCTCTATTTGTTGAATTAATGTGTTTTAGAAGTAAGCTAAGGTTTATTTACACCAGAACTCATCAAAGAAAACTCAAAAAACGTATTTATGGTAAAATCCCATAAAAACAAAACAATTAATATACAACTCACACTCATTCTTTTTAATCATCATTAAAAAAAACTCCAAAAAGGTATTATTTAAAAATGCAGCTGCTAACTTGGATTTAAAATCTGATCTGACCAAGTGACTGGATCTTAGATAAGCCTATTTTTATTACATTTGTGTAATAAAGATTTATTACCATGCACCAATACATTTCATTATCTATTTCATTTCATGCACATCGTTTAGTTTATTATTTTACTAAAGAATTATAAGAGAAAAAATGCTCAACTACAGATAATGACATGAATATTAGCTTAACTGTTAAATTTAAAACTTGTAGTGAGGAACTTGGTGACACATCTTTATCAATTTTAGCAGTTAAATTATTGAATATATTGAAATAAAATGAATAAACACCAGAGTTTGTAGAAAACATAAAAAGGCAAAGGGCGGAAATCCTGCTTATTGCAACTCCAACTAGTTCAGAAATAGCCTATTTTAAGATTCAACTAGTTACATTTAATAACTAAATGACAACAACAGTGATCGCAGTCACTTAAAGATATAATCCAACGTATTCTAGTTGTCCTTCTCTCTGAATTATCTTTGTAAACCTTCTCCAAACAATTAATTCCCTCATCAACAAATACACACCTGTAAGATTGCGAAAGCCATAGTTAATAGGAACCTTGCTACGTGTATTAAAAACACGCATCCACTTCACAATCACGCAATCGGACGTTGTGCCGTGGGGTTTTGAGAGCTTACGGTCTCACTGATCCATCTAAAAATAGATAGCAAAGCTGGCGTCTTCCAGACCTCAGCTAGCATGTTGCCTTTTAGTTCAGAAATCCTGCTCTTAGAGCAACAAATGATGGTATCCTAGATAGCCACCTCACGTTTGACTATCATAACACCTACACCCTTGTCATCGTGGAAACGTCATTCCAAACGCGGTAAAACTAGGGCTGTGGCCTCTGAGACCCACTGGGGTTGGGATTACACATGATAACCAGAGATGTTTTCCTTTCGGCAGCTGTTGAAATGTTTCTAACCCCAACCAAGGCCAGGGATGAGCATTTGGTTAGCTTATGCGATGCCTGCTTTTAAATATATGATTCAGGTGTGGTTTATGGGGAAACGGGTCAGCATATGGTACAAAACAGGGTGTAGTTGTTCCAATAGTTTATGCTATGGGGGGAGTTACCACAATAACTAACAGCTACCTCGACACGACTTGTCTTCTAAAGAAGCCCCCCCCCCCGCACACATATATTCACAGCGCAAGAAACCTCACAGCTTAGCTACTGTTTGTCTTTCTAGAAAACAGTATCGGCATTTGGCCCTTTAGCTAAAATTATCTTACCTTTATAGTTTCGAACGGCTTAGCAAAACGTCCAGGCACCCGAAGAGCTGTAGTGGGGAGCCCTCTCTCTCTGTTAGTCTGTTTTCAGCGGTAGGCGGTCTGAAGGAGGCGTCTGTCGTGTTGCCTTCGCGTGCTGCCGGAATGTATGTTTTCCTAAGTTTTTACGACAGAATTGAGTAAAAAATGCCATGTTAAGAAACTTCAAGGGTGAAATTCACTTATAACCCAAATAATGAGATAGCTTTAATAACCCTAAATAATAATAACCCTAATAACCCTAATATATTTATTTGTTTTAATTTACTAAAGTACTAATGGAGATTTGAGTCTTCTGAAAGTGAGTTGCACGCGAATGAAACTGACAGACTTCACTTGGATCCGCCTGCTGGTACATTTACATACTCTGCATGACAGTTTTCTTACTATTATTTTAAGTTTTTAAAAAAGTATGATTACTTCTACTACAGCTACTATAATTGTTTATTTTTTGCCAATTGATAGTTTTATTTTAACTACACACTAGATACAAAGTCTGTCAAAATCAGCTTATTCATTTAGTCAAAGAATTATTTCCTCCTGACATTTAGAGGTATGGTGTTATGGTATTATGTTAGGCTGCTCAGATATCGTCAGACATCTTTCAGATTTCTTAAGTTTTATTTTTCCTGTCAATTTGCCAATTTTAGCTACAAAGGATTTGCATTTTAATTTGCAACCAGTATATATTTGGACTTACTGTAGTTTCAAAATCTACAAATCTTTAACCTATATTGCGGATATTCTTCTGCACTTATCAACAAGTTTGAATGCAGGACAGCCATATTGGATTTTGAAGTTGAGGTCCTGTCAAACGTTTGAGTTTTGCAGCCCCTGAAATTCTTTCTGCAGGGTCATTTCTATAAAAAAAATCAGATCTGGAACTCCAAGAAAAAATTTATTTACAATTAAAGTGAATCTGTAAACATTGTTGTAACCATTCTGTTGTGATATTTCATAATTAACCGTCTTTATATATAATATATTCTAATTGATGGAGTATAAGTGACCAAAATGTAATATTTCTCTTTCAAATAAATGTGATATCCTTTCCCTGTAAGAAAAAAAAATCCAATTATGAATCATGAAGAATGATGCAAAAACATAAAAAAACAAGTAGCTAAAGATCTCATTAAAAAGAAATACATTTAATTCAACTTTCTTCTCTATGGCAACCTTTTTAATGCAACAGTAAGTGGTGATTTAGAGGTATTATACTTTCAAGTTTAAAACAAAATTAATATCTCAGGACTTTTTTTTTCTAGCACTGAGGCTGAATCATGAAATTTGCAAATTCACACCATGAACCTAAACTTAGAAAGCAGTTGACTTCTGAATGATACCCATGTGGAAATTGTTGAAAGAGACCGGATCTTTGTAGGAAACTTATAACCGAGAATGTCAGCAGCTGATCATGGGTGTTGAGTTAAAAGTGCAAATAAAAAACGGGAAGTTTGATTGTTTGAACCCTTTATGGTGTTTCTCAAAAGAAAAGAAAACATAGACACTAAAGTGTTTCAGAATGAAATAAAAGCCTTATTGGATAAACAGCATAACAAAAATAAAACTATTTCACTATGAGCAAATATCCTGGCCAGACTTATGCATGTCATTTTATTTCCATTTCCTTCAGATTAGTATTAAGTTTTGCACATATTTGGTTAAGATCTGTTGGAAAATAAAAGTAAACAAACTGGATTGGACTTTGCTCACTTCGTCAAACAGGAGCTTCTGTTATCAAGAGCAGCTTTAAAATCTCCTAGCAGGTGTGTCAGAATGGCTCTTCTTTTCTACCTTTTTGTAATGTTGTGCTGTGCTCATCACTGTGCAACTCTTAAGGATGAGGAAGACATACCCCTCATCACCAAGTATTTCAATACCAAAGGGAGGTATGAAGAAGTAAACCCATATCTCAGACAGGACATACTTGCTGTAAACAAATCTATTTTGCAGCCTCAACTTCTGGGGTGTCAGGAAATCCATCTGACGGCCATCATAAGACATGGGACAAGGTATCCAAATGCCAAAGACATCAGGAAGATGCAGCAGCTGCACAATGTCACCCTGAACAATTCTACAGGTAAGCAGAGCTGGCTGCGTGAGATCCTCACCCAGTGGACGATGTGGTACACCGAGGACATGGACGGCAGACTGGTGCAGAAAGGTGTGGAGAATCTAAAGCATTTGGCCATCAGGTTGTCGAAGCTGTTTCCCTCATTGATCTCTGAGGAGAAGCTTCGAGGTGGACTCATCAAGTTCATAACAAGCTCCAAGCACAGATGTGTGAACAGCACGCTGTCCTTCAAAGCAGGACTGACAGAGCTGTGGGACATCAGAGGTACCATAATTATAACAAAACTAAAGCATGTTTTATTTTTACTTTAATTTCTACTTTCTCAGAACAACCTGATGCTTTTTGTCCCTGCAGATATGGAGTTTGGACATGAAGTAAATAATGCTCTCATGAGGTTCTTTGACCATTGCCCCCGCTATGTCCATGAAGTAGATCTAAACCAGTCAGCTGTAATAGAGGTGCAAAAGTTCAAGCAGGGGCTGGAAATGAAAAGAGTTCAAGAGAAGATTTCAGAGCATCTAGGAGTCTCCTCCAATCTCCTCACATACGGTTGTATTTACATTTTAACGTCTTACATGCCATGTTTTCATCAACTTTTCTATCTCAGTTCCACAATGGCTGCCTAAACTATTCTCCTTTTAATTGCATGTATCCTTTATGTTTTACCAAATTGTCATTAAGTTTAGATAAATCCAGTCAATATCATAAAGCTACAGATTGTGGGCACATTGCTTAATAGCTGAACACTACTAGGTGAAGGTGTAAGGACTATTTCCTGTTTGAAACTTTTTAGGTGACAGTTCAAAAACTTCGTCTTTGGTGTATCTTCAAGAACTTTGTCTGCACCGCTTGTGTGACTAAACTCCTGTTTGTTTCACTTGCAGATTTGGCAGAGGCAGCTTTTTTCTTGTGCACTTATGAATTTGCTGTCAAGGCAGTAAACTCCCCCTGGTGTCAGCTCTTCGATGAGGAGGATGCAAAGGTTAGAGTCCTATTGTATAAAAACAGCTCCGGTTATGCCCATCTACTTTACTAAAAGCTATAGTCCTAAAATGTCTCACTTGAGCTGGTGGAAAGAAATCTTTACCAAAAATGTAAAGGCTAGTTTGAAGTGTCTGTCAGCCCAGTAATGGACTGGTGACCCCTCCATGGTAAACAATTATGATAACTAATTAAAGCTTCCTTCTATCAAATGCTTTATGCCTATGGCTTACCAAGACTAGGTAAGTCTACAATTGTAAGATAATTCATAAAGACTCCACCCGACATCCTTCAGGTATGGGGAACAAACTACTGTTTTATTCTGTGTTGTATGGAAATTCAAATGGCAAATACTGCCCGTTGTGGTTTTTAATGTTCTTGTTAATAATCCTTTGCTTTTCCTGGAACACTTTATCATAAAGGTCAATACATTTTATTGGGATTTGATATGATAGACCACTCAAAAGTGAATGTCCCCCCCATGGTATGGTGGTTTAAACCTCTGACTGCCATGCAAGGTGCCTAGGTTTGAACTCTGGTTATGGCACGATGGATCTCTGGTGTAAAACTATGTGACTTTCTGTGGCAATTAAGGAGCAGAGCAGCTTAAAGGACACCAATACAACCAAGTGGATGATTGTTGAGTAATAAGAAGTAGACGTGCATTGAAAAAAAAAATACTAAAGCAAGGCATGCATATTCCGTAGCTGTGGCAGTACAATCTAGTACCATAACTAGCCTTCCGGGTCCAGTTTACAGAAAGTAGGATAAGTCAGAACTCAGAATACGTTTGGGGGTAAATCCCTGCATAGTCAGGATTTTCAGTTTCAGAAAGCTGCACAGCTGTAGTACAAAGACAAACAAATTTCGCAAGTTACTGTGTAAATAACTCTGGTCGTTAGCTGCAGGAGCCTGTAGATCCAAATCTAGACACATTTTTAGGTCTTTATTTGCAAATTACAATGATGCTTCTAATATTAATGTTCTAACTGTAAAAAGGAAAAGTTAAAAGGTTTCCAATACCTTTAAAAAGTGCTATATAATTTAAAAGACCTACATTCTGTCTTCAGTATATGGCTACATTGGATTTCTCTGCTGTGAAACAGGTTATGGAGTATGCAAGTGATCTGAGGGAGTTCTGGAAAAGAGGCTATGGTCATGACATCAACAGCAAATCAAGCTGCATCCTCTTCCATGACCTGTTCAATCGACTGGACAAAGCAGTTAATGAGAACAAGTGAGTGGATATTTAACCGCCTGTTTTTCTACTGATTGCTAACAATCACAGATACCTTTCATCCTCTAAACCCATTTTCACTATTTAATGTTTGCCCCTGTGTTCTTCAGGTTAAATCAGCAGGTCAATGAAGCAGTAACTGTCCAGATCGGCCACGCAGACACCCTGCTGCCATTGCTCACCCTGCTCGGCTTTTTCAAGGACACCGTCCCCCTGACATCAAACAACTACGCTTCACAGACTCAACGCTCTTTTCGTACCAGCCACATGTTGCCTTATGCTGCTAATTTCATCCTGGTCTTGTATGATTGTGGAGAAGGAGGCATAAGGCTGCAGTCATTATTAAATGAAAAGCCTTTGACCTTCCCTGGTGTGACTGACCCACAGGCCTCAGTGCCGCTTTATGAAAATGTCCGAAAGCGCTACCAAGACCTGCTTAATGGTTGCGACTTTGAGACTGAATGCCAGGTGCTCAAAGATCATTTCAAAAGTGAATGAGCTAAAATAAAAACTAAGATAAAAAAAAAGAAAAATGTAAGCTTCTGTTACAGCATAAATGTTCTGAGTATAATGTTGTAACAAAAAGATATAATACTTACTGTAAATGTATTTAATTTGTTTTACTGTCATTAAAGTTATCTTGATTTTTGAAAATATAAAATATAATTTTTTATGTTGCAAATATAATATGGTCTTTTTCTGTCCTCCAATAACATTCTTAAGTATTTCATTCAGTGCCCTCTAAAGAGTTAACAGTTGCACAGTGTTGCCCTAAAATGTTAACCAATAACCAGGAATCCAGGACATACTAGCAGTTGTGTTATTAACTAAAAATAATGCATCACATTATTATAAAATAGTTTACATTTTATCATATTTTAGACCATGGCAGTTAATACATTATTATTGCTCAATATGAACTTACAGGCACATGTTAGAAACTCAGTTTATCTCATTCTTATCTCCTCCGTTTTAAATACATGAGATTAACTCTCTTTAGGGGGAAGATATTTTTTCTCCAGCTGTATTTATGAGTAGAAGAAGGGGCCCATCCAGGACCCCCTTCCTCCAGAACCGCCTCTGCGTGTCACGTCTATTTCCACAGTCTGATTGGTTGGTTAATACCACATGAATAACGTCACGCAGCTTCGGGATCAGCACAAAAACAAATAAAAAAACGCATCATGACGAACATGTTATGGAAATTCCTTTACTTTTCCGCCATAACCGGTTTTTCCCGGTGTTTTCTTAACGACGTGAGTCCAGATGAGAACCTGAATATACCGACTATTGCCAAATATTTCAGCACCAAAGGGAGGTATGAGGAAGTGAATCCTTATCTGATTAAAGACATACTTGCAGTAAACAGATCCGCTCTGCAGCTACCGTCTCCGCAATGTCGCGAAATCCACCTGACGGCCATCATAAGACATGGGACCCGTTACCCGACCAGCAAAAACGTGAAGAAGATGCAGAAACTGTACGAGGTGGTCCGTGGGAGTGTACGTGGGACAGAGAACTGGCTGCGTGAGATCCTCACCCAGTGGACGATGTGGTACACCGAGGACATGGACGGCAGACTGGTGCAGAAAGGTGTGGAGGATCTAAAGCATCTGGCCGTCAGGCTGTCAAAGCTGTTTCCCTCATTGATCTCTGAGGAGAAGCTTCGAGGTGGACTCATCAAGTTCATAACAAGCTCCAAGCACAGATGTGTGAACAGCACGCTGTCCTTCAAAGCAGGACTGACAGAGCTGTGGGACATCAGAGGTACCATCATGATCATTAGGATCAGTCTTAATATTTGGTTTATTTATTTATTTTTATTTTTCCCCCCATGCAGATTTGGAGTTTGAACATGCAGTGAACGATGCTCTCATGAGGTTCTTCGATAAGTGCACCAAGTTTGTAAACGAAGTTGATAAGAACCCTTCATCTCTAGCAGAGCTGGACAAGTTTAGCCAGGGGCCAGAGATGAAGAGGGTCCAGGAGAAGATTGCTGACCGCCTGGGTGTCCCATATAACCTCATCACACACGGTCAGTTGTAAAATATGCATAGAAGAATATTTATCATATCTCAAAATTTTATTAAGGATTTGTATTAAAAAATGTGCATGAGAGTATAGTCTGGATTTCTGCTTCTGTGATGAGTTCTCCATTTTTGCTGGTAACTTTAGTGAAAATCCAGGTTTATGAATTAAAAAAGCGTTTCTACCATTAATGTCTCATAGCATGTGACAGTTGGCTTTTTCACAAATATAGTGATAAAAGGTAATAAATTGCATGTAATTATTAAATATGAAATAAAATGCAATCATATTTACTGAAATATTGCAACCACTACTTTACCTTGTTTTAAGGAACTAAAGACTATCTATGGCACATATTTAGCATCATAAACTGAGGCGAGTAGTTCAGTAAATATGCACCACTTTTAATCTTTGTTTCGGTTCTGCGTGCACAAATGTATTAATGGATGTCCTAAATTTAAATTCTTACATTTTACTGTAAAAAAATCATCATAATTCCGGACAGGGGAGAGTGCAGTAAACATCACATGAATAACAGTTTAGAAATTCTTTGAAAAACTTCAGGTATTAACACATCACTGTATTTGTATTTTTTTTGAATGCAAGTTTTTTTTTTTTTTTTTTAGGTTTAACTTATGTGCACTGTCTAAAAAGTGATAAGCACTTGAGATTGCTGTATTTGACATATCTTGTGTCATTACAAGATACTAGACATGTTTATCTTATAAAGTGCCCTGAGAAGATATTTGTTTTAAATTTCCACTTAAATGAATCAAATAAACATAAAAGAAAATATTTAACATTGCAGCAAAACATACTGCGTTTTTCTTATCTAAAAGAAATGTTCCTCAGAGGCTTGTGTGCAGTGTTATACTGTGCATTTCTAAACAGTAGGGGGTGCTGTTTTCTAATATAAAGTTTCCATTACTTCCATCTATTCTAAAATCATTGTGTATAGAAAGTTGTACAATATGAATATGTAATAAAAAACTACTATATGAGCAGCTTTTTAATTGCATATATGTATAGAAAATAGGATATTTAGATACTTTTTCTGTAACAGTGTCTTTATGATCGTATGTTTGCACTTTAAGTGAAGAAAATAATATTTTTTTTCCAAACTGAAACTGTTTTAGTAGTTAATTATTATTTGTTCTGCTGGTTTTAATAATTTGACAGATACATTCCATTTATTTTTTCAAGAAAATGTGTTAGGAAGGAGCAATAAACATGCATAAAAATGAAACGTTTGTAAAAAAAAAAATCGGCACGTAATGTTCTGATTTTGTTATCACAGTAAATTCATGACAATCCTAAAAAAGATTGAAATGATTATATATATACCAGAAGGACAGAAAAGAGAAGGGAAAATGATTTTGTTTTAGACAAGACAGAGGCTAAAGAGTGAAATATGTATGAATTATAAAAACGTGTTAAAATACACTTTAAAATTACCAGAACTCTTCAGAGAATACATTGTGTCTAAATGACAGATCTTTTTGTAGTCTCAGATTTCACAAGATTCATGTGATGAATTGTATTCATTAAAATCTATTTTTTCTTTCCTGCAGATATGGTGGAAGCTGCTTTCTACCTGTGTGCGTATGAGTTTGCCATCAAGACGGTGAATTCCCCGTGGTGTCGACTCTTTGACGAGGTCGATGCCCAGGTACAGCTTTAACTGCAGGCCTTCAAGCTGCTGCTAATACAGTTGGATTAAAATGAAATGCTGAGTCTGGATGTTTTTAGCAATACTAGATTTTCTTCTTATGGTCGCCGAGATTTTTCTATTAAAATGAATAAGTTAAGCATGTATTGTAATGTATTTTGCTTTTTTTTTCAGACAAAGCGATTTTGGTATTATAGAACAAAAAATACATGTTGTTGGGATCCGGAGCCTGTCGCTCCATCTTTCCTCCAGCAGAGCGCGCCGTGGGTCTCCTGGGCTGGAGCCCTCTG
>JAUZNJ010028827.1:0-15821 GCA_034780135.1 Jordanella pulchra | reverse complement strand
CATTGAGCATGTTTGGGATGTGCTTGACCGGCGAATACGACAGCGTGTACCAGTTCCCACTAATATCCAGCAACTTCACACAGAGACTGAAGAGGAGTGGACCAACATTCCCCAGGCCACAATTGGCAATCTGATCAAATCTATGCGAAGATGTGTTGAACTGCATGAGGCAAATGGTGGTCACACCAGCTACTGACTGATTCTGAGTCCCCAGACCCACAATAAAGCCCCCTCCCAAAAAATGCACATTTCAGAGTGGTCTTTTATTGTGGGCAGTATAAGGTACACCTGAGATATAATCATGATGTCAGATCAGCATCTTGATGTGGCACCTGTGAGGTGGGATGGATTATCTCAGCAAAGCAAAATTGCTCACTATCAAACATTTAGACAGATTTGTGGACAACATTTAAAAGAAATGGTAATAGTGTTTGTCTGGAAGGAATTTTAGATCTTTAGTCCATCTCATGGAAAATGGGAGCAAAAACAAGTGTTGCGTTTATTATTTTTGTTGAGTGCATCTATAACATAACCTGCATTGTTCTAATTTGTAACTGTAACTGTCTTGTTTGTTATTTTAAAGGACAATGAATAAAAAACTTCCTTCTTTTAACTCTATTTGTTAGAAAGTATTATTGATTTAGTATTTCAGTGGTTTTCCCTATAGCTAATAACTTTATACGCTCTGGGTCTCCTCCTTCTGTGGAACCGCCATTCAACAGCTGATGCCCTGAAACCTAGGGAGATGTTTTCCTCCTGCAGACCTCATTCTAATATTTAACTTTAAGACCTCCGAGGAGATGGATATTCCATTTAATTCAGGTGTGTTGAATCAGGGAGACATCCAACATTTACATGGCAGCCTTCAAGAAATTAACAGTTAAGGACAAAACTGTATAAAGTGCTCCTGCTTGAAGGTTTTAGCCTGTATAATTTTTTTTGTTGTCTTTAAATTCTGTACCTTTTTCACAAAGTTGTTTTACAACAGACAGTAATCCTGGTTCATAGGTTGTTGCGATAATGGAGCGATTGATGCCATTAATCTAATCTAAATCACTAAACCAAAGCAGAGAGTATTTGCTGATTCAATCCTATACAATGAAGAAATGACCAAAAAGAACAAAAGTCACTGAAGCAAAAGATTTTTTTAATTCAAAGTGAATCTCAACATATTATACAATAAATTTCATAATTTGACACTCACCAATAAGGAACCCGCTTTTTGTGACAAAGTACATAAGGCTTGGTCACACTGAAACTCACTGAGAACTAGGGGGGGGGGACCGCAAACTGTTAAGACACGCATCAATACATCCAAACAATTATTTTCCCAGTCCTCATATATTGTTGAATATTGCACAGTGCAGTTGCTACAAATCACACTAGAGTAGCATTTAGGATTAACATAAACAAAAATCAAGGAATAAAAATCATAAAGCCACAAAATTCTCACATTTCCAACAGTAACAGCTTCAATTTTGCAATTGTGTTAACGTGTTTGTGCCAAACCATGACGATAAATCAAGTTACAACTTTAATTTCATATGGATTCAAATTAAGGAGACGTTCAGCTACACATTCTGGTGCATGAAAACAATGATTAATATGAGCTTTTATTTTCTTATTTTAGGTTGGTTCCCAGGGATCAAGATCCTGTGGATTATATCACCTGATCAAAACAGAAGCTTCCCACAAGCTTTTAGAAGCATTAAACTCTGTCTTAGGCCCATTGTGTTGCTAAAGGCTGCTGGGGGGGGTGGAGACAGATTTACCCACCCAGAGCAATCAGACCAAAGTGGTGTTGGCCGGGATTACTATGTGGGGCATCACCTGTGCTAAGCAGAGGGGGGAGGGTTGCAAAAAGATGGTACACACCACAAAATAATAAACCAGACACCACTGGGTGAACAAAAGTAAAACCTTTAACATAACTAAACAGTAGAATAGCAAACAGAAATTAACCAATACATAAAAAACCTAAAACCATTCCTCTGTTCTGTAATAAAGAGATCAGGGAGGGAAACCTTTGGACCTAAACTGATTATGAGAGATGGATAAAGCATAAAAAAAGAGACCTCTTACAAAACAATGTCTACCAATGGTAATAGCTGCATACAAGTACTATAAACACCCAAAACTCAGAAAAATGCTTTGCTTTTAAACCAAAAAGATTTCTTGACTTCCACAAATACATTCACAAAGTGAGATAAAGCTTTGCATTTGTGAACGTCACTCAGGCCCCACGGGTTTTAGTGCTGCACGGTGTTCATGGCGAGTAAAACATTCCCTGATTTTGGATTTTCTTAGGATTCTGTAAAAATGTTAAATAAAATCAAACGTAAGATTGTTTTCACCATCGTCTAGTGAACAAACTTTGGGGGTTTCATTATCCAACCCCAAAAAGGAGCTCAGCCTACAATCTGACTGACCGCTTTGATATCGCGCACATCATCCATCGGCCACCGGTGTAGGAAAAGGCACTACGTTATACAGTACGGAAAGTTGCAAAAAAAAAGTCCTATAATGGAAATAAAAGCCACGTTGAAAAGAAAGACGGTTACAGAATCGAAGAACAAACCCAGCCTACGTTTGAAATACTGATGCTAAACACACACACACACAAACACACACACACAGACCAAAAAGCAACAGAATAAAAAAAAATGAAAATTAAACTTCCAATACAGCAGTTTACAAACACTTCAAAACAACAAAGCCAATATACAGAGGCACTAGCATAAAGGAGTAGCATTCAATACACTATGATCAGAAGAAAATCCACATATGTTTTATCTAGCTTTTCCAAACTACAATACTAAGCAGAGACTGCAGACCAGAAAGAGATTAATCCTCTAAATTCACAGCTACCAAGTGGCGGATAATCAGGACATAGCAGCTTATTATCTATACATTCCAAATACAATTAGCAAACAGCTCAGAAAAATAAAACCTCAACCTTTTATTATCTTTAAAATAGAGATTTTATAATATATTCCAAAAATATTAAGTCCACGACTGCAACAGTATACGCTGGAGGTGACAGAAATATGATCGACCGCTTCCGAAATGATTAACAAGAAAAGTCTTTGGTGTTGATTGGAGTGAGACGCCGGTGGGTAACAACAACAACACACTGGAAACAACAAAAAAAGAAAAACACTAAATAATAATAATAATAATAACAACGGCTTCGCTTCCACCCTGAAGGAATGTATGAAAACTGACGACAGGTTTCGATACTCACAGCGGGGAAAGGGGGATAAAAGCTCCGTCAACAATAATTACTGATATGACTAATACTCCAAAGCACAGCAGTGATACTGTTGATAGGTTACTTCCAACACTGAGAAGTTTGGTAGAAGTTAAAAACATTTAAAGTTTATGCCACTCCCAAAAACTAAAACGCATGGATGCAGATAGAGCCTAAATACAATAAAAACACAGCAACCCAGAGGATCTAGATTGTATTGCAGTTACAGTAAACAGTGACAATACTGTTATGAATTAAGTACTATAGTGAATAGAAATCGATTATCAAAATATCAAATCACTCTTTATGTACATTAAAAGCTAATTCAGTCAGAGCCCTAAATGTGCAGCCTTTAATTTGATTAAACCCACGCTGATTTAGAAAGCAGAAAGTAA
Source organism: Jordanella pulchra (assembly GCA_034780135.1). Lineage (NCBI taxonomy): Eukaryota > Metazoa > Chordata > Actinopteri > Cyprinodontiformes > Cyprinodontidae > Jordanella > Jordanella pulchra. Next base: position 12,176 of record JAUZNJ010028827.1, on the reverse strand, counting down.
AACAAGCCCAACATCTGATCCTCATCCGCTTTTAAAAGCCTGTCTCTCATACAGAGTCTGGAGGTTAAGTGCTGCAAGCCCATTTCAATTCAAACCTACAATCTAAAAGCTCCTGAAGTAACACAAAGACTGGAGAAGGAGATTAAGGCACTAGAAGAAACTGGTCACACTAACAGTAGACTTGGATCCGGGTTTGCACGGCCCGAATCAGCAGATCTGAGCTGCAAGGCAACACAGATAAAGGGAACGGAGGCCAAACGACCCCGACAACAAACAAGAAAAAAAAAAAAAAACATTTCCAGCCTTGATTTAGATCGGATCGTTAACAGGAGGTAACGAACAAACACGTCTGAAGTAAAGTCTCCAAACTGTCAGAGAAATTTACTCAAGATTTCTCAACAGGAAGTCTCTGCTTCAACAGACAAAGCCGACCCGTCATATTACAGAAAATGTTCGTAAAATCAGTTCCCTAATCCATCCAGGTAATGAAAGCACTCCTCTTCCTCAACAGAAGTGTTCGTGTTGCGCTCTGCTGGGGGGTGGTCTCCCTGCCCACGTTAAAGCCCCGCTCCATTTCTCCTTCAGCCTCCTGGTCAGCAGGAGGCGCTGCTCCTCTGTCCCGCTCCTCAGATGTATGAGAACTGGGGGTGGTGGCTGAGCTTGGTGGGGCTCAGGTGGAAGCCTGTGAAGGCGGCTGGGGAAGCCAAGTATGGGTGAGGGGGGGGCGGGGGAGGAAAGGGCGGCTTGAACTGGTGGGGGTGGTGGGTGTAGCTGGGTTGATGGTGGGGGTTTATGGTTGGGGAGGGAAGGAGCCGGTGCGTAGCGCCGGGGTGGTGGGGGTGTGCGCTGATACCCAGGGCGACCTGGTGGAGCAGAGCTCCGCCTTGGGGGCGGGAGAGCCCAAAGCCATGCTGGAGGAGCGGGGGAGGGTGAGAAGGTAGGATGGGGTGATGGGCGGCGGCGAGGGGTCCGCTGGAGGGGTAGGAGAGCAGGGTGTGGGGGCCGGCTGAGGTGTGTGTGGGGCTGCTGTGGTGCAGGTGTGTGAAGGTGTGTGTGTGGACAGTGGGAGGGATGTAGGCATGCGGTCGCAGCGGCGCGTAGTTTCCGTTCCACTCTTTGTTGCTGAGGTTGGAGGCGAACGGCTGCAACAGAAACAAAAACCTGGTGAGAACAGGGACCTGCAGGCAAAAATGCAGACAGGATCTATGTGTTTCAGCTGCAGAACAAATATTGAAAACATCATTTTCAGATACCTCCAGTGAGGAAAAAAACAACTGCCAACTTTCCTAATTTTACTATAACCACCAATTATTCCACATCACTTGAACCCAGAAAGGGTCAATAATCAGCTGAACTAACCTGACCAAAGCCCAGATGGTGCTGCTGCCGCGTCAGGATGGGAGCGGATGGCAGGAGGGGGACGGAGGAGGCGGTGCTCTGCTGTCCTAGCAGACTGCGGTGCCCTTTGGATCGGGACCACGATTCTGAGACTGAAGACAGAAGAGTCGTTAGAGTCGAAGTTAATCAAACAAAACATAAAATGAAAAAAAAAAAAAAAAATACAAAATCAAAAATAAAAAAGGTGAGGCAAAAAGATCAATCGAGCAGATATCGGAATCTGAAAACCTTTCCTGATGAATTTTCTCATCGTTCTCAGTCAATAAAAATCAAACAAGAGTTTGTATTTGATGAACCGATGGGGGGTGTCAATTATTCCTTTAGTACTCATAATAAACCTTATTTATGATGAGGGTGATACATTTCTCATCATTATAATCTTATTTCCAATATAAGTAATACACTTGAAATTATGATGTTTAAACACCAACCAAATGGATAAATTATTTTTTCCATTGAATTGACATGTTCAAAGAACTGGACTAGATGCAGTTACTGTGGGATGTTTAGTGATATAAATCACAATTCTTTATCAAACTGGTGAAAAGCCTATTTTAAAATTTGTGGGGGGGTTTGCATGACATTTGTGAGGCTATACAAGCTGTAGTGGTCATGCAGTTAAAAAAAAAAAACACTGAAGAAGTTATTTTTATCTTTATCTTAATAGGAACACATTAAGGTAAGATCCCCCAGCCCGAATTACAATACATTCTTACTTTTATAAGACCAATTATTTTAGAGTTGAAAAAAAAAAACGATCTCAAAGAAACTAATCGGTATCAGCCGTAAAAAAAGCCTGATCATTGCATCTTTAGACGAGAATTTAAAAATGAGTGAAAAAAAAAAATCAAATGCTTTCAGTTAAAATGCACTTGATGTGGAAAATTATCGAAGTGTAAAGGTGTGAGAATTCAGCCCTGATATCTGGCTTCTGGTTTTATCACTGAAGGATTAAAACAGAAAAACAGCATCTCAAAAGTAAACAGAAAGAAAGGAAAAAAAACAAAATCCCAGCACTCAGAAAGAGACATAAAAAACAAATGACCACACGGACGCCGATGTGCATCAGTTTCAAACCATCAGGATCTTAACCAACAATCGGTGAGGACAGAAAGTTGGAAACTGATGTCACATTAGTGTCCTCGGGCAACTTCTGCTGCCGTAAAGTGAGAACCAGCAGAGGAAAAACATCAGAAACAATATGGCCCATCTCCAGATAAAATGCATCCATCTTTCCCTCTGTAGCAACCTAAAAGTTGAAGATATTATTCATGATCTCAGAAACGGCTTTCCCGCTTCTCTGTTTAACTAAGAAAGGAGTAACTTATAAGGAAAAATGGTGACTTCAAGAGTTCCAAGCAACCGTTGGAATCTTTTCCTGATCTGACCTCAATATATTGAAAGGAAAGTTATTAGAAATAAGCAAAGCCAGCAGCTTGCCTACTTCAGATGCATCTTTGAGGAGTAAAGGCAACAGCTGAATAAAATCTCTGCTGGTGTCTCTGGATCACCTGTTATGGCCGCTATGACCCACTAGGGGGCGGTAAGGCCCTACTTCTTCCATTTGACCTACAAAGCAGCCAAAGCAGCAGCCAAAGCACAGGTGGCACCGCATGGCAGGTGGTAGATGAAGAAACGTTTGTGGTTAAAAAGAATAAGCGTTTCTGGGTGGATTAATGCACAAAACTGGGAGCCAATTAATACACAGAAATAAAGATTTATTTTCCTCTGACCTGTTCTCTGGACTCGTTCCTGCAGCTTGTGGGTTCTGCTGTTGGTCTTCACCCTCATGGGTGGAACTATCATGGTCCGGATGCCTCTGGGGCTCCGGTCCTGCTCAGAGGGGGGTGTCAACGGTGCCAACACTGCAGCCAAAGGAGAACGGTTGTTGTTGTTAAGGTAACGGTAGGCGCTGTTGCCGCGTTGGGATGTAGACGTGTCCGATGAGGGCGAGCCTTCCACTGTGTCACAGCCGCTTTCATGGCCATCATCCTCAGACATGCTGAACAAAAAAGTTGGAGAACCACATCAACACAGTGAAATCAGCTACACGGTGCTCAGAAAGTTTTCTTTGAAATAAAAAAAAATGTTTAAGGTTACGCAGCCTGGAGATCTTTTCTCATTAGCAGATTGACAGCAGCGGCAGAGAAAAGGGAATGATCAACAGCCCAGACCTGAACTGAACCCAGGATGGTTTAAAGTTTAGCAGGCTGCAGAGGGATGGGTCACCTTAACTGTCCATCATTTGGTTTATCAGGCATTTCCAAAGCACACGTACCCCTGGGGGTGTTCATACGTTTTATTCATCTTTGCCTTTCTTAATTCAGTAACCTGATTGGTTCCTGTTTTGTTACATCTCCTAAATAAGAGCTGCCAAAATAAATTGTTAAAATTTAGTGATCTAGTAATTATTCTTTTTTTAATTTTAGCATAAAGTTGCAAGAATATTTAGACCCTTAAGAAAGATAAACTGAGATTTAAGAAAAACGTCAGATTATCAGTTAAAAGTCAGTCAATCAGTTGAGTGTTTAAATCATCAACTTTAAATTCATTCTATAAAACGATAACCTGCTTCCCTACAACCTATTTTTAAAGGTTAAATTCAAATAAGATTAGATGCAGCTTCTACCTCCTGGTCCTTTTGCCTACAAACCAGAGGGTATAAGGTTTGCTCTTGTTGACGTTCTTAGTTTTCATTGCAGCATTCCTTTGTTGTGGTCACCAGCATGTTGCTATGCTAGCAGAAAAGCATTTCTGCATTTTGGTTAAGTACGGCATTAAGAGTCATGCATCGTAAAGTCCCGCCTCCTGCAATGTGATTGGTTCAGCCAGATCTGGTCGGTGCCAACAGCAGTATAATAGACTGAATTACGCTCAGTGCAATTGTATCTGCCTGTCCAGGCTGAATAAACTATTAAGACCTATCTAGAATCAAACCAAATGGTAGGGGGAATGTGACCTATGTAACAAATATCAATAGGGTTGAGTTTTAGATTATTCATGTCATTTAGTTACTTACTTAAAAATGAAAGAACATATTAATAAGACCCCAACATTCACACGCCTTCATCTAAAATTCCTGCAGCTTTTTTCATGCACAGTACAAAACAATGTCAAACAAAATGGCGCTAAAGCTGAAGGCGTGCCCTCTGCGGGTCATCTGGGCTAATCCCATCAGAAAGCTACCTGTTGGGCCTTTTACAGGGTGAGACAGAAGGGCTGGACTGCAGAGAGTTGGAGGCAAAGGAACTGGTGCTGAGGCTGCTGTCGGGGCTGCTGAGGGAACACACCCTCTCCATCGACACACTGGTGTTGCTGCAAGCCTCACATCCACATTTTCCTTTACATCTGTTGGTGAATTTGTGGATTTATTTTACATTAATACAGAGGTTTAATTGTCATCACAGCAGTGTTAGCATGTGTGCTTACTTCTTCCATCTTATCTATACTCACCGATTCAGATGGCATCCCTGACCACCTTCGTTTCCCACCTGGTCCTCTTCTTCACTCAGTTCGCTACGGATGCTTATCACGCTGGGAGCCGGACTTGGCGTGTCGGCCATCAGGACCGCCACATCCCGTTGCGGCTGCCTGGGAGCATCGACCCGTCTATTTCCACTTGCCGCTGTCTCTTTAAAGCAGTTTTCTTTCAGTTCTGTGCCATCTTTTTCCACATTTGTTTTTTGGATCTCTGGTTGTCGGGATTCCACCAGGGGCGCCTCCCTCTGCGGCTGCCCTCTTCCTGCCACTGCATGCCCGACAGCGTCGGCCATTTTGGGAGACCGACATGCTGACACCTGGATGTTGCTGGCGTGGGAAAGGTTCCTTTTATGGAAAATGATCAAAACGCCAGATCAAAATAGATGAAGGAGCAGTTTAATTATGTGAGACAGAAGCAGAAGCTCACCAATTGTGCCCTTGTCTGTTCCGTTTATTGGCTGGTTGGGGCCACACAACATGAGCTATGCCAATGTTGATTGGCTGATGTGCAGAGAGTGCTGGCATCTGATTGCTCAGGAGAGGCTGCTGCATCACTGCGTTGTAGTGGCTGTTGTGTGGCCGTGTTTTCCTGAATGAGTAAAACAAAGCCTTAGCTTGAAGCGAAAAATATTGAAACAAGATATCCAAGTTAAAATTACAACATATTTCCTTTTAGGCTACGTTTTACAGTATGGATTTTCAAACTTCAAATAACTAAGACTCACCCCCAGTCACTTATCCTTTGTGGTCCAGCCGTGGCGTCACTGGTAAGAGGGGGAGGTGGAGGAGGGTGAGAGGGTGGGGGGCCCACAGGAGTCATCTGTTGCCACGCTGCTGGTAATAGCAGCTGTTGGCCTCGGCCAGGCCACGCCTGCTGCAAGAGAGAGAGAAAAAAAAACAACATATTGAAGCAATACTGTGTAACTGTTAGCAACTAAAAGCACCACACCTGTAACTTCTAGGTTTAGCGCTGCTGAAAGCAACTGTCACTACCGCGGCAAAAATCCAACAGTCTCCCTCCATGGTTCTGGTTCTGATAGAAGACCAATTTGTACCAAGAGATTAAGAAATACTAGAGTACAAGGTCAAGATGAGGAAACATTCACCCTCTAGATTAAATCCCACACCTGAGAGCCAATAATGTCTAATCAGCTAAGGGTTAGGTCTGTTTTGCTGCCCAACAACAACAATTTCGAGTGTAGTTTGCTCTGGTGTTGAAGAAGATCTGATCCTCTCAAGTTAAATTAGGGAGTTTTGAGAACAGAAGTCCATACAGAGCATCGAAGCGTACCAAGTCCGACATTTTGACCTGAACATTCATATAACTCAGATTAAACTATCATTAATTCCAAAGTAACAGTGTTGCTTTAGGTGAGTTTAGCAAATTAGCAAATGCCGCGAATGTTTGTCACATCTTAAGGCATCTTTTTCTTACTGGGCCCCATTTTGATTTACAATTTTGTTAATGTTTTCAAAAGAAAACATGTGAAATTGGCTTACTGGATAATTCTGGTGCATCTAAAGAAATGTCACTATCAAAAAAATCAACTAATGATAAAACCCTTTAAAAATGGGTCATCTATTCAGTTTATCTCTACCAACCCCTCTACATGAAACTGGCCCACCGGTGGGCGTGAGCCCTCTTTGGGATCCACTCCCTCAAACCAAAGCTGAGGTGTTTTGTGATTCCTATTTACAGGGATGTCCCTGACCCTAATCTGCGTATTGCTAGTGTGAAGAAGCAGTTTCCAGCAAACCCAGTTCTACAGTTATTAATAACCTCCAAATGTAACAGAAGGATCACTGATCTAAAATCAGCTGTAGAGACAGAGGGTCCGACTCTGAAATAGTCTCAGGGTCTGATCTCAAATCCGTATGACTGAGTCTGCAACTTACCTGAGCTATTACTCCAGGCCTCACTGGTAGAGGTTGTATGGGAGGGGCCTGAGTTACCACGGGGACAGAATAGGTCGCCGGCTGATTAAGGTTACCTTTGGAAAGAATATAGATATTCAACAATTCAAGCATTTTTCTGCTGGAATCGGATAAAAAAAATAATCACAGTAGGATGAATGTAGGTGAGTCTTCACACCTTGCATTGTGGGAGGACAAAGGAGGAGGGCAGGCGGGAAGGAGTCACTGCACCCGAACTGCCCGTTTCCTGTTAGAGCTATCCCAGGATGCAACAGGGACGGGGCAGACTGGGATACAGACTGGAAACATTTATGAGAAAGAGCAGCAGAATTAACACAACTACAAGCAAACATGAAGCCGTTGATCTACAACATCACTGTATGCAGAAGAAGAAGGTGTCTGAAATGAACCCCACTTCCTACCTGGGTATGGACCTGCATGTTGCCATAGCTCATGGGAAGGCCGGATGACCCAGCAGGAGCTAAGGGGGCTCTGGGCAGATGAATGGTGTTCTGGTTTAAAGCATCAAACACGGCGCTGCTGGGCCGGGTGTGACACATGTCCATGATACGGAACGATGACTGAACACTGAGAGAAGAGGGTGGCAATAAAAGAAATTCACATCATAAAACAATAGCTTTCATTCGTAGGAAACATTTTGTCACCACAAACTATGATGTAGCTTATTTGGATTTTAGGCTGTGAAGCATTTTAATCTTTGCATAAACCATATATTCCTTATAATCAGCAGATGAACCTGGAAGCTTCATCTTTGTACAAAATGCAGGCCACCGAAACAGACGAGGAGACAGATTCCTCCGGAACCGTTATCTCGATTGGTTAAAGATATATTTAGCTATGATTGCTGCCAGGTTCCTGGGAGCGAAGGTCTCCCAAGGTCCTTTACTTTCTGCCTCCCCCATCTGCATCTCGTCAATGATCTACTATGTGTATAAAAGAATGAGATGATTTTCTGTTCATTGCAGATTCACTAACCAACACTGTGATGAACTGAGTCTTGAACGCTACTCGCCTTCGATTAAACTTACAAGGAAGAGATGGACCAACTCTTTATTATTTATAGTCTATGTAGTTTATATAGAATGAAAATCAAGATGTTTTTTATATTTCTTTGAAAATATAAATCTGAAGTGTTTGGTGTGATTCTGTCTTGAAGATTTCCAAATACAGATATCCTGATCTTTGATTTGTCTTTGCAAAGTCAAAGTCAACCCATTTCCTACATTAAGTCCGACTCTTTCCCATTCTGGCTTGACACAAAAAATTATTCTCCTTAGCATAATGCTGCCATCACTGTGCTTCTGACATGTTTAGGTTGGTCACACTTTCGGGAAACAGGAAGAACCATGTCTTAGTTGGTATTAGTTTTATTTACTTTAATTTTTTTTTTGGGGGGGGGGGGCTCGTTCTTTTTTAATGATATATTGAACACAGCTCTGTATTAAATATTGTTTTATAACCTAGTTATCCTCCACTGCTTTATCTCTGCTGTCATTCCCGTTATGTTCCTTGGAATTCATGACGTCTCTTTGCTCTCAAAGGCAACTTTAATCACAGGAAAATCCAAACACCAACACTCAGGCTTGTGGTTGTTACATAAGATGGAAAAAGTTTAGGGGTAAAAAGAAAAAAATACTTTTGCAACAAATTATAGGCTGCACTAGCAGATAAACGGCCGTACTGGTTGCTGTGAGGGTAGTCCAACAGATGAGTCATGGTGAGGAAGGGGTGATTTAGGACACTGGAGGGGACGGTCCTGTCCTCAGCATCGATCAGCAACATGGTCTTCAGAAGAGACACAAACTCCCGTCGGTCTGCCTTCTCTGCCTGCATGTCGCTAGTATCAGGACTCAACACCAGGTTCACCTGAGGCATGAACACAGAAAACTTTGCAACTACAGAACTTTATTTAAAAGGTTATGACTTTAATTTGAATATTGCAATGTTTTTTTGTGTGTATGTGTGTGTATGTGGTGGTGGTGGGGGAGGGGGCATTTCAGTCCCATTGTTGTTAGACCTACGTGTGCTATGTCATCCAGACAGCTGAAGATGTACTTTCTGGCCTCTTTGGATTTAAGTCCGGTCTCTTTCTCGTGCTCCTCAGTCGTCTGTAAAAAAAACAACAAAAAAAACAAAACAATAACCCAACAGGAAATAAAGGTCAACGAACACGGAGTATTGAAGTGGAGCATATGAAGACTTCTACTAAGATAAGCATATTTGTGTCTTGCGCCTGTAACCTTTTTATCACACCCTAAAATATATCGAGTAAAGATTACAAAATCGATTTTCTTCCAAAAAGCTTCATGTGTTCAAAGATATTCTGCTTTAGGATTAGTCTGACTGATAAAGGAAGGAAAGGTCAAAACCGTCAGTATATCAGAGTTGTAGGATGTCGGTGTCTGCATGTTGATCTGCTTTATCAAAAGATTTAAACTCGCTTTTTACTCGAAGATGAGGAAAAGTTAAGCTCAGATTCATCTAAACTTTGCACACAGGAAGCTCAGAACATAGTCTCAACACAGCTTTGTGCTTCGCAGAGCTTTCCACAGGCTGTTCTGGCTCTGTCCTGTTTTGACAAGCAGCCGTTTCCTACTGGTAGACCAAAGAATTTCTATTAACTATCCTGAACCATTTCCTCTCAGTTCTCTCATATCACTCATTCACCAGAGCTCACTTTAACCACTAAGTGTCAGATAAAGTGAAAAAATACAACTCCATAATGTGGTTGTGTGTATTAGTGTTATGTGAGCGTCATACTTTTAGTCTCCAGGAGGCGTAGGGAGAGTCTGACTCTTTGGTGAAGAAACGTGTGGTCTTTGTCCCCTTGTTGAGCAGCTGCTCTGCAGGCAGGCCCTGCGTCTGGGAGATGTACCGGATCTGAGGAAACGGAAGAAAACAGGGAGATGGTGAGAAAAGAAGCCTTAGCCCCTTCAGATAATCAACCTGAAAATTATTCACTGAATCCGATTACTTCCACTGATGCCTTCTAATATTACAACCCTGCAAATAGCAATTTCTGAAAGATCAAACCGGCTCAACTCTGATGGATCTCTGAGATTGAAGCTTTGGTTGAAATGTAGAAATATCTGTAAATATGTAACATTTTCTTCATTTTTTTAATGGAATATTCTACGTCCAACCAAATTTGTTCTAACATCAGCTTCTCCTCCCTAATATGAATGTCCAGTTTCCTTTTAGGTTTGATGAGTGGAATTGACCAAAAAAAAAAAAAAAAAAAAAACGAATAAAATTTGCTGTATTTAAGTTGTTTTATAAACATCATTAATGAATAAGATTAAAACTGTTGCTCCACTTTAAACATCAGAGCGGATTCCATCATTTTCTGACATCAAGTCCATTTAAAATAAAGTGCATCAAACAGTCGGCTCTTGCCTGATGTGTAATTTCAAAAACTCACCATATTATTTCCATTTTAAAATTCAAGACATAAAGGACGACTCAACTTTTACAGGAAGAGGATGGATACATAGTCTTTTATAACATTTTGATATGTTTGGAAAATGATATAAACAAAAAATGGATCCAAAACAATATCAGAAAGATAGATCTAAAACATAATATTAGAGTTAACTTTAGTGTCATTCTACTTGGAAATTCAGTACAGTTTTTTATGAAAGAAGAACTGCATTTTATATCTGGAAATGGGTCAGAATCTGTCAAAAATAACTATCTGAATATATCGGCCTGGCTTCTCTTCTATTTCCTTTTTTTAAGTTTTAATGTCACTGGTTTGTAAGAAATGCGTCAATCGATCTCATACCTGACTGTATTAAGTTTTGTTTTCTGTCAGATGATGCTTGATCAATCCTTTTCTACCATTTCACACCATTAAATCAAAGTTTGTAATATTCATACTTATATTCTATCGGTACCTGTTAATGATCAAAGCTTTAACACTGGTACAGTATCGGAAATGAAAAAGCATCAAGAGCACACATTGACCAGATTAGGTGCAGCCCTGTGCATAACTGATTTACAACCTAAGGCTACGTCAAAGGAAGCGCAAGGCTTGGTCTTTTATTGTTTTATTTCTTTATGTCTTTTTCTATAGCGAGATGCAAAACAAATCAACAAATACGAAAAATGTTCAATATTTTCTATGTTTTTGGCTCATCTTATACCAAATCCCTAATAATGTGCATAACCTTCTGACTACTAGAGGTCTGCAATCCACACTTTTGACAACTACTGTCTCTTTGTTCTGTAGACATATCCCTTCATGTACTAGAGTAAAAGTTGTGGATTGATAGAAATGATTAAAACATGTTGTCAGGTTACTTTATATGTTTGATAACAGGCATCATTTTAGAACAGCTGTGAAAGACTTTTCCGATAAGCTGTTGGCTGATGGTCCCTACTTTCGAGCAAATGCTTCTGCACCTTCCAACGCTTCATTAACCAGCTGGATTTGATCAGTTCATAAACCTTCTGACAACATGATACCAACGCGTCGCTGTTATGAATAGATGCATGAGGTTTCACGCTGTGTGTGAGTGGGCTTGCACGTGTCTGCAGCCTAGAACAAACACACTGAGCAGCCAGAGAGCACTGGACTGAGAACCTGCTGATGAAGCACTGAATGGGAACCAAACTCGGTGCGCGTGCGACTGCATGGATATGTGCCCGTCTACCATCGGTTTATAAATACATTTTGCTGTGTAGAGTGGAACCGCAGCAGGCCTTGGCATAGAACGCCGTGCTTTTGGGGGTTGGGGGCTTAATGTGCTCATGTGGGCGTGTCCTGGCACGGCCCGTTGATGCAAAAAGCTTTCAAGGCCAGCGTGTCTGAGAACCGGTTCAACTGATAGAGCAAAGAAACCAGCAAAAAATGCAGGGTTAAAAAACCAATACCAACCCCTCACACAATGGTTAGGTTACTGCCAGAGGTGGATACTAAGTAGTTACATTTACTGGAGAAATATTTTGAAAAAAAATTATACTTTTGGGCGTAATTTTCCTGAAAGCCATCGCTACTCCTTGTTGAGTAATATTTCTGGCTGCTCTGTCCACTGAGAGCAAGTGGATTTATTCATGGATTGGGTGAAACTGCAGTAAAACACACACACACAAACACACACACACACCACAGTAGGAATTAGAATTAGAAAAACATAATTTGGAAAAGTATATCTTTACAGAGACTTATTTTGTACTCATGTAATTTTTTTATATATATTTCAATCTTAACAAAAACAAAATCAAACAGGTTTTGCAAATAAAGTCTATCTGCATCATTTTAAAACCTTAAATAAAACCTTTAATTTTTTTTTTTTTTTTTACCATTGCCTCCCTTTTATCTGCTGTCTCTTTCATCTTTTCTCCTTTTTTTCTCCGTTCTA
>JAUZNJ010028826.1:0-15821 GCA_034780135.1 Jordanella pulchra | reverse complement strand
ACTGAGCCTGGTTCTGGTTCTGCTGGAGGTTTCTTCCTGTTAAAAGGGAGTTTTTCCTCTCCACTGTTGCTACATGCATGCGTGGTGTGAAGGATTGCTGTGGAGTCAATAATTCAATGCAATCAGCTGGTTTTCCTTATATAGAAAACTTTTAACTAATCTGACTGTGTGAATGAATTGTCCTTGTGTAATGCCTTGAGATGACGTGTTGTGATTTGGCGCTATATAAATAAACTGAATTCAACTGAATTAAGAATAATTAGAACAAAGTAAGAGGTTTATAGTGCATTACTTTTGAGAAAACTCAATTCTAGAAAAAATAACAATACTGGGAAATGTCTACCATCTCATGCATGCAGAGCTGAAGAGCTCCTTTAGTGAAAGAATAATGCACCTTATGTGAACAAAGAAGCGCTACGAAAGATCCTTCCTCCCACCTAGTGATGAGTTTATAACCTTTGTTGCACCCGGTAGATGCGTCAAAACAATGCTATTAGTTTCATAGTTTCTTTTTATCAGATCAAAAACAATAACTTTTTTTCCCATGTATATAGTTTTTTCACTTTTTGTTCTGTTTAATTGATGTTTTAAACATTATGCCTTTATCTGTACATATTCAAATGACAAATCTAAATGACAATTGTCATAGTTTCTTAACTGATATGTGAGTGTTTTTCTGCAGTATTTTTTAATAGTGCAGTTGCTGCAACTTCCTATAAGCTAGCAGCTGTTTTCCTTTTAATTTCTAAACATTTCTCCTCTTTTTTCCCCAAATATGTCTCTTCAATTATATCTGGGGTGTTTTGTGTATGTGTGTTTTGTCTTTGCTGTACAGTTTAACATTTAAACTGTGTTGTTTTCCATATTTGTTATTGTTGGATGGAAAAAGTTCTCAATCACCAGTCGCCTATGATCATGAAATAATGATCCTGATTGAAAATGTATTAATTCATAACAGTCCATTATGAAATAGGTGAAAAATGCTTTGTCTTTTCAAACAGACCTTAAATCTGATTAGTGAAGCTACGCAGCAACACAGCTGCAGATCAATTACCTATTTTACCAGTACATTCCCCCACCCACCATATATGATTGAAAGAAAAGGCACAACGATGAGATATCTTCCTAGATTGCTGCAAAGCATGAATATGTAATTATTTATTAAAATAGCACATGTTTTAGTTCAGGATAAATCACGTTTAATCACCCTCTTTGTATAAAATAATTCAAAATTCAAACAACAATCACAGCACTTATTCATCTAAGATATCAGTAATCAAGTTGCATCAAAGTTAAGTTCTACACTTTGGAAATCTTTGTTTGCCCCTCAACCTAGAATTTATAAGGACAGTAAAACATTTAAATTTCCTCTTATGTTGCTAAAGTATAATATATACTGCCTTTTACTTAAACCGAGGTTATTCAAACCCTTCATCTCTAATGAAATTCAAACCAACCAAAACCAACCACTGCTTCTGTTTTCAGATTAATTGGGTGTAGCATAGCATGCAAAGTGTACATGTGACCTTTCACAACAGAAATAGCCCATGCATGTGAAAAGAGGAACAGGGATGTGTGCGTGTGTGACCTCCTGTGTGCTTGGAAACACATACAAATGTACTTTTTAGGTAACTGTGTGATGTAGAGCAGAACAGACAAGAGACCTATGTGAAAGAAAAAATACAGGAACAAGTAAGAATTGTAGCGGTGCTAGGCTTGTAAGAGTGGCAAAGGGATGGCAAGTTGAAGCTGAGTGAAGGGGGTAAGGGTATGTGTAAGGTCAGCGGTGGAGAGTGGCACCCTGTCCTTGTACCTCCTCCACTGACTCTCCTTAGTCTTGCGTTCTCGTCTCTCAGCCCGTTTCTGGCTCATTACCCTCTCCTCCAGCAGACTTTTCCCTAAGTGGCATTGAAAAGAAGTGTCCACTCTCTCCCCAGCCTGAGCACTGCCCTGCCCTTTCTATATTAATCAACACACATGCACACTCCTTAAAGCACAGGCACACCCTCTCCCCTGTGATTTTCTCTGACGAACAGGCGTCTAAATCCTCACTTGCAAATAACACATCCAACCTTATGGACCAGGCGAGAAACAGGATATTACAAAAGTCTTATTGGGAAGAAACTTTTTCATCTTTGGGTCTTATGAAAGTGATAAGTGATGCTAAATGCACTTCTTTGGTTTGTTGTTTGTTGAATTGGTAGACATTTTAGTAATCACATTTTATCTCCTACATTTTTAAAACCTTTCACCGTCTAAGAAACCACAAATATTCTAGAAAATTATAAGAACATTGTTTTATTGTTGGCAGATTTATTTTGACTACAACAGACCACACATGTTTGTCAGATCATAAATAAAGCTAGAAGTTGATTCATGTTCATCAAGTACATCTGTATTCTGTTCAGAGTGTAACAATTATGCAACAGATTCAGTGCCCCTTTTAATCCTTTCAATTTTTCATGGATGTTGTGAATGTAGGATAAAACATTGTCCATACTGTCATGTTAAGTTGCATCTGAGTTTTATGCTTATAAAACCATGGATTGACTGGAATCTGTTGGAAAACCAGTTTTACTATGTTAAGTCAAATGCTACATCACAATGGACTGTGAAAATCTAAGAAGTCACTGAACAGACGACTTTAGCCTCAACTGAAACATCTTGCTGCTGACAAAAGTGTTCTGAAAAAAAGTATTTCATCAATGTCACCAGTTTTCCTCCTGTGACCATGTCCAAAGAGGTTGGCTTAGTCCCATGGATCTTAAGTTTCTGAATAATATGCGCAGCTGTAGTCACAGGAACACCAAGCTGCTTGGAGATGGTCTTCGTCTTTATATTTATTTTTTTTCTAATCTCCAGCTCACAGCTCTTAGCTGTGCTTCTTCTCGTCCATGTTGAGTGTGGTAAACCAGGCCATGTCACCAAGCAGTACAGGGATTACCTGTAGCCCTGTATCTAGGCCCACAGACTGATAGTCCCACAGGCAGGTGTTTACCTGTGATCTTAATTAGTGGACACACAGCTTGATTGAACATGGGCCTTTGGATCTTCAGTCTTTTTTAGGGGTATCATCGTTTTTGTCCAGGACTTTTTTTTATGAGTTTATTTTTTAATTCATTTTGTTGAAGCATTGTTGAAAAGCAATATCTGCCCTTCATTTGTTAATTGTCTTAGAATTTTTATGTATTATTACTTTTGTTAGATCCAGGTTATTTCTTTGACCATTGTGGGGTATTTTTGTCATTAAACAAGGGGTATCAACAATTTTGTCATAGTGCAGAAAACAGGAACGAAATCTGTTGGACCCCAATTTAGACCCCCTCCAGCCCTTGGGTGCTACTAAAAAGCCTTTCCATAAAGCCCCTCTAGAACCACCACCCTAACTTGGGTGACAGACTCAGAGGATCCCAGGGGAGCCGGGACCTCAAACTGGAGGTTAAGTGGGGGGCGTGGTGGTTGGGTTCCTCCTCGAGGGACCAGGCCAGGCCAAGCCTGAAGCTTCCACTGAGGCTCCCACCTGCTAAGGGATCCATGAAGGACTGGTGCAGATAGGATTGTGTAGCCTCTAAAGGTGGATGCAATTGTCACTGGTATAGTTCTTCCATAAATACTGAGTAAATATTCAGCCAGCCAAGAACTTTTCTTTTTGCAAGTTGCTTCTCTTGACAGATTAGTTAAAATCTGTAGTTCACTTAACCTTGTACACAGAATTGTTGTTTTTGTTTTAATAACTGATTGTTTATATTTAAATGATTCATTGCGATATAAAGTAATTATGTTAAAATCCTCTGTCCATTTAAGAACCTCAGTTAATTACATGAAAATAATATTCCAAGAATAACTACCACATTCTTCTGGAAATAAATATTATTCTTAGTATTTTTATAGCTTTTAGTTAATATCAAAGTGCATACTGTATGTATTAATTTGGCTTAATAGTTTAACAAGGCAACATATTTTTCTTGTACAATTTACTTATTTGAAATATTATTTACTTATTCTATAATATTCATGTTACTGATGAGGGAATATTATTTAACGGACTCATAGGAAGTACATTAGGTAGTAGTGCACTTAAGGAAAAAAGATAATGAAAGTCATGTGACCTTTTTTTTTTAGAATTCACCAGCTAATCATATAATACTTTTTTACATTACTGGTAATCTTTGACATGGCTTACTTTATTGCATTGAATATTGACCAAATTATTTTGCTATTTGTAGTTATTATGTTAATATTTGATTTAGAAATTATTTATATATGGAGTTATGCTGTTTGGTAGATTAACAATTTGGTAATGATTTGGTAAAATGTTAATTAAATATATTGGTTTATAGCTTCATTGTTCTCCCGAGGGCTTCTAATGTTTAACAGACACAGTGGGCTCTTCTGTAGTGATTTCCCAGTTCGTCTGCAACCCCGTCATACCCTCTTTGCCCTCTCTTAGAACCGGTATCCGCTGACAGTTTGCCAGGTGTGCCCGTTCCTTGGAGACCTGCCCGGTGTCATCGATCAAAGTGCACTCACGTAAGCCGGGAAGGCCGGGGACACCAGCTTGGCCACAGAATAACTTCAGGAGGGAAAATGAGATCATCCCCGAGGCTGGTATGCGTGACATTAGCTGGCTGCCTTCCCTCCCTTCTCAGCAAAGCTGGAGGCCCCGGCTCTACCTTCACGCGCCGGCTGGGTTTGTGACCTGATGTCTAAGTGACATATTCCCTGGCAGGGGATCAGAATATGAAATGGTGGTATTATTCACGTCCTACCTTTGACATTGACTGCTAGCTATGCAGCAGGCAGAGTAGATAAAGCTACAATCTGGCTTTGCTGTCTACCTGAGGTAATGTTCCTCAAAAGGAGTCAAAGACCAAGGAAATCCAGCTCCAGCCTGCACATCTCGTGAGTCGTTTCACAGGATCATTCCAAACAATGCCCGTCCACTTCTAACTATCTCAATTTTTGATGCTGTGCTAATAGCGCAGCCTTCATTATTGTGCTGCTGTCTCCTGGGTGTTCCTCAACTCTTCCTGTGCTGATGAGAGCTGCTGGACACTGGGGAGTCTTTGTCTCTTTTTCTCTGGCAGACTATATAATTTAAACCTGCCCCAGGCATGTAGATATTACTCCCTGGTGAGAGGGGGTGAAAATTAATGGAAATTGTTTTAGAGGAATCATTATTAAAATTCTCCTTTAGATGCCCTTTTGTCATTATGCTGCTGTCACTTCTACTGCATGTGGCTGCTAACACTGCTGCTGGTTTTTAAATCTATTGACAAATATGAATATTTAGACAAATAATTGGGAACTACTCAGCCAGTAGAGGTAGATTTTGGCATTATGAAACATCATCCAGTAGTAACTTGTAAAAGTATTCATGCTCAAACTTTTTCAGTTTGATATCGTATAATTTAATGGATTTTATGAAATGGACAAATTAGTACATGATGTTGAAGTTGGAGAACATTTATATTTTCCAACATTTTTATTTGCAATCATAATCTAAATAAATTGATATGTTTTTTTAACTTACTACATAAATGTTTTGTAGATTGACCCTTAATTGGAAATCAGATTTGCACTTGTTTTTGTTTTATTTCTCTGAGAGCTATGCACATCTAGGAACTGAAATGTTTGCTTGTTCTGATTTGCAAACTTTCTCCAGGTTAGTGAAGTTAGACAGACTGCGTATGTGGTCATCATTTTTAAGTCTTCCAGCTACAGCCCCCTTTAGAACAAAACGAAAGGATGAATTGACTATTTTTATATATTTATTTGATAGCCATAATTGTGGAGTATCTTTGAGCCTTGAACCCAGGTCCCTGCCACTCCATGTTTTTAATGGAGATTTTCCATTGTATTGAGATATTTTTTTCCATAAACAAAGCATTTTGCATGTATACGAAAACCATTGCTTTGGTCTTAGTCAGAGGCAGTAGTAACTAGTTGCATTTACTCTCTTACATACTGTATATTTGAGTAACATTTTGAAAAAAAAAATAGTTTTAGGAGTAGTGTTACAGCATTGTACTTTTACTCTTACATTAGTAAAATGTCTGGCTACTGTATCCATTATTATTAACTTCACTTAATGAATACAAGCTTGTTTTAACAAATATGCACTACTAGGAGACAATTTCTTATTTTTTACTACTCAAGGCTTAAAATTTAAATGTTAATATCCATCTGCTGATTCTGCCGTGTTATTTGCTAACAGTATACTGTAATTTTACCTATTCAAGCACACTGTAACTGTTGATTTGGTAAGTTTTATTAAAAGTTTTTATTGTATAATTACTGTATATTGTATTTAAATTTTTTATATCATTATATCATCATTTTATATCTATCCTAAGCAATCTCTGTATTTATGCTGCTATAGGCTTAGACTTCTGAAGGACATAGGGACCACTTTTTATCATTCTATCTGCTTCATTCTATCCTTATTCTCCCATTCTTCAGTATATGTTAGTTCAACCTCTAAATTTATGCTCTCTGTTTTCTTTTGTCTTCATAGTAGCTTCTTCTGGTCTGTTCCGGTTTGGCTGTGGCTCCATCCTGGAGAGAAATGTCGGCTGGACTGCTGCCATCAACACCTTTGTTTATAGTTATTGGAGCTTTGCCTG
This sequence comes from Jordanella pulchra, assembly GCA_034780135.1. NCBI lineage: Eukaryota > Metazoa > Chordata > Actinopteri > Cyprinodontiformes > Cyprinodontidae > Jordanella > Jordanella pulchra. The sequence goes on along the minus strand of JAUZNJ010028826.1, from coordinate 9,195 downwards.
TTTTTCAGTGTTGTACTTTTTCTCTTACTGTGACTAACTGGATGTGTTCTCTTCCATCCTCTGACATGGCAGCTGGCTTGGACCCTCTCTGCCTGGCTGTGTCTTTCTTGGACGGTCCGCCTGTGGAGCTGGATGACAGTTACCTTTTATATCTCTGCTTCTTTCTATGTGTTTCTGTCTCCTTGAACCCCAGATGGCCGCTCACACTGGGCCTGGTTCCTCTAGAGGTTTCTTCCTGTTAAAAGGGAGTTTTTCCTCTCCACTGTCACTACATGCATGCTTGGTGTCAGGGATTGCTGGCATTAGTTTGAAATTACATTACAAGTTAACTATATTTACTAATTTGGTGACTAGTGAATTTATTTTAGAGTATCAGAGTAAATGAAGCTTGAGACTTTCCTAATTCTTCTCCCTCTAACACTTTGTGTTTGTCAGCTGCATCAATAAGCTAAAATGCATTAAAGTTTGTGGTTGTGTTTGTGAAAATTTGAAAAGGATACTTGTGCAAGTCACTGTACTCTTATTATCCCATTTATCAGTTTTACTTTTGAGTCATAATTTCTCAGAGGACGGACAGAAAACTTGAGTTTAGAGGGTATTGAAGTTTTTCCTCTTCATGTGTTCTTGCTGAGGAAGTAGTGCAGCGTAAGGCAGCAGAACATCACATCCCTCTACACTGACGACTCAATTTCACACCCTCTGTTGGATTAAGAGGACTCTTTGCTCTGGGCCCGCACAGGCAAAAAAAAAAGAGGGGGTAAATATCACCCTTGTTCCCGGTGCCGGAAAATTCGCCATTTAAACGAGAAGTAATATAACTGACATTTTCCAGTTCATTATGCAGCCCCTGACCTTCACGATGTGGGACTCGGATACTTCCCGGGTAAAAAGGCGAGGCCTGGTTTTCTCTAATGGGAGATGTTTGACCTTGTCAGGAGCTAAAGGGGAAGGTCAGGGATGAAGAAGTGTGTTATAGTCCTTAGAGAAACGGTTCTCAGGGCAGCAACACCTACAACAAAAATCACTAAAAGCTATGGAACATTCAACAGTGGCTGTACTACACATCTTAAAGCCACATCTAAAATATTTGTGTATTTTGGAATGTACTTTGATTCATAACATAAATCCCTGATCTATAGAGGATAATCTATTCTTGCTGAATGTGTATTACAACATCTGGTCTCCAGATTTCTGTTTATCTCGGTTTGTGGCCAAACTGTAGAAGCTTATCACAGATGGATTCAACTAATCTTCAACTGGCTCTGAGCCTTCATGTACAACTGTACTTTAAGGACTCCTCGGGATTCCAGATAAATCCAACCGCACTCACTCACCAATCACAATAGAAAGCAATCATATCTGCAGTCGTTCGTGGATTAGGCTGTTTTGAACGTGACTCTTAATCTCGCCCATTTGTCTGAACTACAATGATGTACGCTGGGCGTCTGGCGGAGATAATCTCATTAGCAAGTTGCCTTTTGTTTTCTGCAGCCTTTGCCTTTATTCTTTATTAAAACATTTTGTTGCATTAAACATACTAATTTGAAACTAGGCGTAATTAGGGTCTTAAAAAAAAGGGTTTAAAAAAAAAACTCTGCTGTTTGGAGGAAGATTAGGAATTTCATCTGCAGGATTATTCAGAGTGCAGAGAATGACTTTCTTTTTTCCATTATGTTTAAAGCTCTTCAGTCTATTAATGTTACAAGAAAAAACACTTTCTTCACATGTGGCAACACTGTCTTATGACCTAAAGGTTTAGGTAGCATCCCCTCACATTTCCCATGTCTAATGTTCACACTTAGAAGGAAGGAATCTGGATATCTGGGTGGTTAGAAACAGCCCTCAATTCACTGTCAAGCTGTCAGAATATCCTTTATTGTAATCATCAGAATGTGAACAGCAGCAGACGTAGCTTTGGACACCAGGAGCAGATAAAAACCCAGCAACTCACACAGGAATCCTCATTGATCATTGGTGGCTTTTTCATCAGCCTCAGATGTGGAGAGATCAGAGCCTGAATCTTAGTAAGAAATGATATCTCACATTGTGAAATGATTCCCAAATCTGCTAAAAAATGTCAAAGAAAGTGCAAAGAGAATATTCAGGTGTCGGTATTTCTGCCTGCTTTACCTCAGGGTCTAATAAGTGATCACACAGGAAAAGGAGGGAGAAGCTCTGCCCCATTATGGGGAGCAACTTTTGATTTTGTGTCAAAACATATTTAAAATTTGAACAGTGCCGTCATTTCTGTGGTGTGCTCCTCTCTCCTTGGGGCTTGTCACAGGAGGCGTCAAGGCAATACACGAGACTCCTTTCATTTTTCTGTCTGACATGTTAAGTGTGATGGTACAAAGAGGTTCCATTTTAATTGTTTGGACAGATCACTCAAGAGAAAAAGGCTCTTTGATTTAGGGTGTTGACAGAATAGGCACAAAGTTGCTGTGTTGCTTTGGTGTCTATCTTGCCATTACTGCCACTGCTTTTCATTTATCAAGATATGTTGTTTACCTTAGACTGAGTTTGAGATAAAGGCTGAACTTTCTTAAGCCTCTCAAATTAGATATTGTTTGGGAAGTTATGTTACAAAGAAGAGATGTGATTTGGAAAGACAACACAATGGTTTCAGTATAGTGAAAAAAATAATAATTTAATCATATCTGAGTTACACTGTATTGCTAAAGGGTTCAGTTATCTGGTCTTACAAGCATTCATATAAACTTGACTGACTTCCCTTTCCTTATCTACAGGGTTTAATATGATGCTGTACCTGTTTCAGCTAGATTAGCTTAATCTCTTATGAGAAAGCTTTCTCCAAGATTTAGGACATTGTATGGATGTTGCCAAATGTCCTTGGGCTAATTTTTTAGGTCAGTCACTAAAGTTATGTCAAACTCTTTACACCAAATTGCAAGAAGTAGTTCAAACTACAGCAATGTGTGTCTTGCACTGCAGCTGGTGATGTAAGGTTTGGATGCAGCTACTTAGTCATGTGTAGTTTGGAAGTCTGTAGCCTTTGACACTGTAGGAATTTGTTTTAATCTGTTGCTTCAGCACCTGTAACATCTGCCCTGCGATTTATGTGGCTTGCTTTGCCAAGGCTGATTGGCTGGCGTTTCCTACTGCTTCGTCTTTGTAAAAACACCACTAACCATTTAATGTGGGACGTTTAGTAATAAGGAAATTTCACAACAGGACTTATTAAACCCATGCAGGAATTTGCTGAAGGAGCTGTAGGATTTTATACACCTGAAATGGCAGAGAGTGTAAATCCAGAGTTTCCTGATTCAAATTCTTTGGGCTATATAATGCACCACTGGCTTATCTCTCTTGATCAATAAGTCAGAGTTTGCTGTATGTTCTGTATCTGCTTTCCACATGAGAAATGGCCACTTGATCTGTGGCATGCAGTCACTTTATGAAAGAGGAGTATACTCTACTGAATCCTAGCACGCAATGAGATATCACCTGTTCATTGCCCATAATGTAATAAAACATTCTTTTTGAATGGGCAGGAACCATAATGTCACACAGTAAATTAATATTCTCTTGCTGTGTCCGCATCTAAGCTCTCCGCTCTGTGGGAATGATTAGGGTGATGGACGATGAGGTGATGACACAAGAAAACAACTTCTCCCATCTCCCCTCTTCGCCTCGCCACCCAGACCAGCTCTCTCCCTTTTTTCTTTACCCACCCTTCAACACAACAGCCACAAATTACCCACTTTACTCTCAATATTATCAGGGCTGATCGTTGGCATCCATAATTAGAGTCTTAGTGTCATCTTGCCTCCATTAGGCTAACAATAGAGCCTTGGAACAAGGCCACTTTGGGCAAATAACATGTTGAGACCACTTGACTTTTGTGGAGAGATAGTGAAAAGCAACTGAGACCATTACTGATCCAAACAGCCTTGATTGGTTCTGTGGCAGCTGTGAATGTGAAACACCCCAAAATAGGTCTTTCTGCAGGATCATACTTTCAATAGATAAAACATATACTCAAATGGTTTCAGCATGTTTTTCTTTCTGTGTCTATATTCCTTTGACAAAAACACAAGTACAAATATGATCAGAGAGTATGATGCAGTCTAGTGGAGCATGTATTTCAATCACAGAGCATTTGATAGCCTGCTGCCTTTCCTCACAGGCTGTGAAGAGAGAGAGAAAGAGATGGAGTACGTTTTGTATCCTGAAAACCGACCCCGTTTGATCTTCATCATTGCCCCTCTAAGACATCATTGTGTAACACTGTAAAAGCAAACTGTTTCATGGAGCGAAGGAAATATCAAAGAAGTTATACATAAATATTGGATAAGATCAAAACAGCCAGCTGCTCTCAGACTTTGTGATCCTGGGTCAAGCCATCCGAATTTCTTCCACTTCTCTCCTGCCACTCAACCTGAGTGTGGACTGAACCCACAATGAATCTTTCAAAGACCTGAATCAAGTCCTGTACCAATTAAGCCTCTATTATTGCACAAATTCACTGTTTTGTTTCATTCTGATCAACACTGTTTATTATTCATAACTCTCTTGTTTTGATTGCCGTCCCTAACGCAACGGTGCGCCAAACCTGAGGAGATTTAATAGGCAACATTCTCCGAACTCTTTCTCCTCTGCTCCCAAGCTGACACAAATTGGTGAAATATCACTTTGATCACGGCTCCTGAGCAGCAAACAAAACACAAACCTAATTAGCCTAATTCAAAATCATTCCAAATGCCTGTTTGTTATGAAATCAGTTCTTCTTCCAAGCCTTGTTAAAGATAAAACTTATTTGGATGAGCATCAATGTTTTGCCTCTGCAGATTTTCCAATGAGGTTTTTTATGTGTTTCTGTTGGATGATGTCATACATATCAAAAGGGTTGTCTGACCTTAGATCAGAGGTGCCCAAAGAATGGACAGCAAACCAGACACAAATCAAGTATTATCACTGATTTATTATGATTAAAATATTATATCTGGGCATCTTTTACCACATTTAATGTCATAAATTCTAATGACAGTCGAAGACTTTTCAAGACTTTATTGCGGCAAGAGCCTACAAGCTTCCTTCTTGTTGAGGTGTGAGTGTATGGGGGTGTAATGACAGATAACCCGTAAGAAAACATTACTTGTTAAAGTAGAAAACTCTAAGCCGATGTCTCTAAAAGAGGAGAAATGCAATTCTTCTCCAAAGTCTTGAATGTCTTATGAACCACAGCCATAAAAGGACTCTGGTGCAAGTGTCATTTTCTGTCCTCAACTAAACCTGCCATCAGTATGTTCAATGTGCTTAGATTAAGTTAACCATGAACAGCTTATTTTGCAGTTCCCTTTAAGGTTGTATCGGTCTATGTCTGACATTTAACTGTATTTCTGTCTCCTTTTTAAGTCAAAATAGTATATGAGTTTAATGCTTGGATTTAATTAACAAAACTAAATTATCTCTCACATTCCAGCTTATTGAGACACACCTTTTGCTATTTAGTCATACTTACAAACCTTGATACAGACTAAGATAGCCAGAGCAGGGACAATACAGAGTGTTTTAATTAGGCTTTTATTTTTCATGGGGAAAGTGACTCTAACTTTGCCCTATGTAAAGAGTAATTGTTATATAATAAAAAGGTTGTAAAACTTAGGGGAAAAAAAAAGTCTTTTGTATCACTATGAATTAGTTTGGGCCATGTGTTTCCAATCTTGGGCTACTGCAAAGCAACCCATCACCATGTTTGATATTCAGTATGATCTTTTTTATCAAGTACTGTTAGTCAAATCCTAGGTGTGACAGAAAACACAGTTTTGGAAAAGTTTCACAAATGTCTTGTCATTCAAGAAAATATTCCCCTAAGACGATTTGGCAAGTCTGTGTTAAGCATTTTGCTCAGCAGTGGTTTTTGCCTTTAAAGTCTCCCATAGAGACCATTTTTTCCTCGCATTTTATTACTGATTATGGTATAATGAACTTTAAACTTAACTGAGACCTGGTTTTGACACACTAAATACGTCTATGACCAGCCAAAGATATAAAGAGTCCTGGTAGACTGGTATTGTCTACATTCTGGTAGACTGGCCTCTCCTAGAAAAGTTTGTCATTGCTACTTGTTTTCACCATTAGTAGATAAAGGCTCCATCTTTTGTTTGCTAGAGTCACTATAAACCTTAGAAGTGGTCCTTCAACTTTTCACAGAATAGACTCTCGTTTGTTTTTTAAGTTCCTATGTAGGGCAATATATTTTACATGTTTCCATTGTTTCGTATTTTTATGTTCAAATCCAATAATTCCTCAGCTGATTTGAAGTAACTCAACCAAAAAACGTGTTAACATTTAATTCATGATTGAACATTAACGTAATATTGAAATTTGACTACTGTAAAAGAGTTTTCCATTCTATGAGGAGTTTGCTTAACTGACTCATTTGATTCACTGCAAAAAACGTTTACATTTGCAGAACAGCACCAAATTGTATCAGGATCACCCTTTGCTTTGGGTTTTTCCTGCTGTCCTACTTTATCAGAGAGCATCTACCAACTCATGAATATGAAAAGTCCTCTGTAAATTAAGCTAAATGTTTTTTTTTCTCTTCTATCTCTTACGCTGTAAAAGTTGATGGATTACGTCAGTGTCTGTTTCCCAGTGGGGAAAATTTCCAAAGACAGCAATGCACCAAAGCTATACAGCATTTGAAGACCCAATTTACTCCAAGAAGCACGATTCTACCTTGCAATGCTAGCGGATTAGCTCTCGTTGCCTCGCTAACATATGCGATGACTGCCGGCGAGCTCTTCCCCATTAGGTTGGCACATCAAAGGCGGTGGGAGAAGTTCTTCACAGCCAGTTAAAAGTGGGCTCAGTGTGGATCTTGTAAATACCGTCTTTGAGTCAGCGCCTCTCGGGGGACACTTCACACACTCCTTCAGTCAGGGGGAGAAAAGAGGGAGAGGGGAGCAGTGACAGGCATCGGTGGGGGGGTGGGGGGGGCAGGGTTGAGGGGTTTCTGAGAGCCCAGTCCCCTGTCACTATCAGGAAAGGATCTGTAGAATAAAAAAGCCCTCTGCTCTTCTTTCCCCCTGTTTCTCACTCTCATCCTCTTCCTCCTCTTCACACTTCACATGATAGCTGACAGTGAAAGTGGAGCAGGACTATTTTCCGATTTTCTTTTGAGTCATGTTTTTCATAACACATAAATAGAGCATGTGGTGTCCTGGGAATTCTGTGATTCTGTGTTTTGGTATATAGGAGGACACAATAGCATCCACTCTTCTGAAGTGTTGTTGAAAACATTTTATCCATCATAGCCGTCTGTAGAGCTCTGCTGAGGCCCCGGACTCCTCAAGGAGCAGCAGAGAAATAAGAGATGTTTTTTGCTAGCAGGCATGCTCACACACATCCACACAAGCATAAAAACATGCAAGCTACCCGAGACCATTGTTGCCTGGTTGTGTAGAATAATCAATGCAAATGCTGTTATTTACCCAAGCCTGAAATGAAAAGACTATGGATCAATTTGATGCACTTTCACATGGTATGCTTAAAAAAGGCTGGCTAGGTATTGTCTCAGCTACACCCCCTTACCTCTACCATGCAGCCATAACCTTCATCTTAAATACCCCCCCCCCCACACACACACCAACTCCCTGCACCCTCCAAGATTGCTAATGCAAAGTAAACTGCTATACTGTCTCCCATGCACACATTCATCGGTGCATTCTTTATTCTCTTGCAAACACGCCCACTCTTTGACATTAGGGCTGCATATATCTAAGCTGAGCATGTGTGCATCCGGGCTTGCTTGTTTATATGTGTGTGTGTTTTGGGTTGACCCACTTACTGTGCTTGGCCAAGCTTGTGCTGCTGCTACTGTCTGCTGTGCTGCAAAGGGGGAGATCCCTGTAGACTCCCCCAGAACAGGCTCCAGCTCAGCTCCTGACAGACACTCACCGTGGCATGTTATCCCCTTGCGGATTGCAGACCTCTGCCTCTCTGTCAGCGCGCGTGTGTGTGTGCATCTCAGATACTGATGCAGATGAGCAAGACCAATTCTCAATGAAATATACGAGCAAGCTGCACATACAGCAACAGAATTCTTAGCACACACACACGCATTTCCAAAAAACATATCATCTCATATCTGTATATTTTTAATTCCATCCACTCTCCTCAGGCTCCTCCTCCTCTCTTCCCTGTGTTTGTCTGGAGTTATTGTTTCAATCTTGCTGCATCAGGGGGCCCCTGAAGGTTATAAATTAAACATAAATGCAAATGCGCTGAGCCATTGCCCTCCTCCACCTCCCTCCTTCCCAAACACAGGCGTAACCCCCCCCCCACACACACACACACACACACATCCTCAGCTTTCAAACAGATCAGTGTGTCTGTATATTAATAGGAGAACAGTGGGCTTTTTTAATGAGCGAGAAAGGAGAAATTAGAGCTGCAAAGCCACAGCGCGGCACACCCAGAGCTGCAACCGAGGCAACTGCTTGAAAAAGCTGGGCGCCATCATAGAATATGCTAATACCCCAGGTCTAGTGTCAGTGCTAGCATAGCTTTAGCAGATCAGGCCAAGGCTTTGATATAGGTAGTTGATGAAAACCACATATTTAATGTTTACATTGTTAAGAGCGCAGTATGACGTGAATTAGACTTAAATGTCCCTATTTAGCTCTTGACCAACTAAATTAGTCTTTCTGCGATACACAATTTTAAATTTCCATCACTAGTGTAATTTTTGCTTCATAATCACATGTAGATAGACTGCTAATGTTACATCTCCATGGTGTTCCCCTGTAGTTAAACACCCATCTGGTCTGTTTATGCTATAGAATGGGGCTTTGAACACCACAGAGTCTGTAGTTGGACCATAAGAGGGTCGTTTCTTTTATTCTCTGCCATATGGCCTCATAAAGGCATGCAGTTGTAAAAGGTTTCCTGAATTGTCATTGTCAGTTTCATATGTCTCGTGAATCAGTTCTTAAAAAATGAGGGATTAAATTTTTATGTTGTGTAATGATATGCATTTTATAACTATTTCTTTGTGTGTTAAAATAAAATTAAAGCATTCTTTGATGTTTTTTCATCAAACATCACATACAATGTTCAATTTATGTAATCATTTATCTATATATATATGAATAGACAGACAGACAGACAGACAGACAGACAGACAGACAGACAGACAGACAGACAGACAGACAGACAGACAGACAG
>JAUZNJ010028825.1:0-15822 GCA_034780135.1 Jordanella pulchra | reverse complement strand
CATCCATCCATCCATCCATCCATCCATCCATCCATCCATCCATCCATCCATCCATCATCCATCCATCCATCCATTTACAGTTTACATTAAATTAACATTTAAATTAACCTGATGCTGTCCTTCCTCCACCTGCTGCTTTAAACTTATAAAGCCAGCTAGCTAAAAAGTAAACGAGACTCATTGTATGAAAACTAAAGACTAACACTTTTATTGAGGGGAAACTGTTCTAGAACTATAGTTGACATCTTCTCAGCCCCAGTTTATTTTAAAATGTATCACGATTATAACTGTAGTTTTCAATACTAAATTTAGCAGGGGTTGCTGCGGTTGTATTTGTTCGGGCAGAAACTGTGAATTGTTGTTGTCTTTAGGACCGTTAATCAAACTGTAACAAATGTCATACTGCTCCACTCCTTCCTAAAGTTTGAAGATAAACAATCAAAGGACATTTGCAGAGGAATGACTTTGCTCCAGGTTTTAGAACTGATTAACCCAAAGTATTGTATGTAAAAAGAATGAAACAAGAGGAGGTTCTGGCCGAGAAACATACATATATGGCATCAAACATTAAAAACAGGAACTTTTTTTTGAAAGAAAAATTGACTTTGAAAAGTATCTCCTCTGTGGCTTCTTTTCTGTTCAAGTCAGTTTCCTGAGCAATAATTACTCCTGCAGTGCAAGGTGAGGTGCAGTATAATCTCTGATAGCATGAGGAGCAGCAGCCGTTCTCTCCACAGCAACTGTCTTTACACTGCTGGCTGCTGGCCTAATTAAAGGTCAGTAAGCTAGCTGGGTGCCAAAACAATATAAACAGATTCAAGCAAAATGCCACATGGGAGCCCAACACTTCGGAGGGTTTGTAAAGTCTGGGTGCTGCATCCCCTTCCTTGGAAACATAATCATTAAAAGAATTAGAATCACGTCAACCCGCTGGCCCTCGTGTGAAAGATAATGAGATGACACTGGTTTGAAAGCCCAGGGTGCTTCAACTGTCTTCAAGTTTCACTTGTTTTTACTGGTTCCTGGGGATTTTGATCTAACCTTACGGCATTTTTTCTCACTTCAGTGAACATGACCTGGGTGAAGATGACATCTACGACTGTGTGCCATGTGAGGACGATGGGGACGACATCTACGAGGACATCATTAAGGTGGAAGTACGACAACCCATGGTGAGAGATGTTTATTAAAGCCCGCCCACCACCACCACCTTTTCAGTTAATCATCTTCTGATTTTCTGATCTGTGTCATTATACAAATGATAATACTAAATACATTCTTATGGGTTGATATTTCCCTGCTAATATCAGAAAATTGGTCTGAAAAGGAGTAATCATCATAGCTACAAATCCACAGAGAGTGTTATTACTTTATAAATCTAGGTTTGAATTCCTGAAGATGTTCTTTTAGATAAATAATTAGATTTTATATATAAAATAATTAGACTTCCCCCCGTTAAAATCATTTTCTATTTTACAGCCACAGTCATTGTAACTAGAAAAAAATGCAAAACTAAAAAAACGAAACAAAAAACAAACAGTGTTTACCAAAGTATAAAAACCCAGTACGAATAAAAAAAATCACCATGACACAATGATATTTATTCAAAGTCAGGCTAAACGTATTGAGACTTAGAGAAACTATTTAGGAGTCGGTATTTTACTAAGAGCCTTTTGCCACTATTAACAATGGCTAAAACATCAATACATATCAAAGTTTGTTACACTCTATTGGGACTTTAATTTGACTTTTTTTCATTTAGATGAGTTTGTCTCTACAAACGTTACAAATCAGTGTGGCTTGTAAAACCAGGGTAAATACTGTATCAATAAAACTTCTCAATGCCACAGCATGGTGGAGCATCTGTGGTGCTGTGGGACTGATTCCCTTTAACACAGCTGGGAGCTTCCTATCTTGCATTATATTTTGATTTCTAACAAGTTACTTAGGACATGAATAAAAATCAAGTTGCCTTGAAATTTTAAAATGTTTCATCTTTAGCCATTTAAAGCCTGGACGATGAAATAATGGGCAGAAAATTATTTTTTTTTTATTTTAATTATAGTTGTATAGTTGTATATAACTTTCTGACAACTGAAATAAAAAAAACATATATTTTATTTAAGGCAAATTAGGTCATTTCTTAGCGTTAATTTTAAGCATTTCTGTGTAATCCTTTGTATGTTATCTGTTCAATACACGTCTGATTGTGTAAATCAGGGTTTTCAAGAACAAAAATATCACACCCATGATACAGAGGTCTCAAAAACATCTGTATCAAATGTGACACATTTGGCTTTAAAGGGTTAAGAAAACGATGGTTGTTAAAAACCTTTACTAAACATTTTGTCATCCTTTGAAGATATGTTCTAGTGTCCAAAGGGAATACAGCAACTTGGATTAAATATTGTTTTTTTGTTTGTTTGTTTGTTGAAATTATGCAATCTATTAATTTACTGTAATTCTTTTGATAGCTTTTCAGAAAAATGACCACTAAATATAAACAGTACTGGCTCTTGTTATTACGTGTGTGTGGCAAGATGTAGACTGCAGTGTGCTTTACAGTATTTTTGCTCTTATTTGATTTAATGTCAACCTGCTACTGAGATTAATTAAGAGAAGCATAAACATCCAAAGTGGGACGACAACAATTCGGCTATTTAAACAACTCCTGTAGGAAAACTCTGTTTAACATTGAAATAAATCATCCTGAGTTCAAAAGCGAGGTATAAAGACTAAGAAGTTATGCTTATGCATAGAGGCTTTTTGAGTTATGCTTAAGGAAGATCTAGATTGGAATCTGCACACACTCATTCGACTGTGTGTGTGTTTTCAATAATCTATTTTACCATGAAGGTATAACTCTCATAGTTTTCTCGTAATTCACTGCTTTGCAAATGAATTCACACGTCTCAGACTGTTTTAACATTTTGTCACATTATAACCACAAAACCTTAATGGAATTTAGTTGAACTTTCTGTAAAACATCAACACAAAGTAATGAATTCTGTTTCAGTTTGACAAATCTGAAATAGGCTTCATTTTTCTTCTTGACTTAACTAAATTATTTGTGTTATCGGATCTCCTTAACAATCAACCTGCTACAGACCGAGGTGGAGGAAGGGAGTGTCTTAGAATATTTCATACCTTTCTTTAAAACAGAAGTATTCAAGCATTATTTTATGATAGAATCTTTATTTTTTATGTTTTTTTTTTATTTCTGTACTCCCTGCTACAGAACAAATACATAATGTTTCCTTTCTAAGATGATCTTTAGTTGAAATTAATCTATTGGAACAAAATACAGGGGTATACAGAAGAAGATCTCTTGACCTGCAGTCCGGTCTACAGAGGGATTGTTTTCATTAGAGACCATTCATAGGTTCTAATGGCCCAGTTAAAGTCCAGACCTTCATCTAATTGAGGATCTGCGGCAATTAGCGCCTCATCCAATATGACCGAACTGGAAAAATTACAGGAAAAAAAATATATGTTTATTACTTTAGCAGATTTCTCTTTGTACAAAAACCTAAACTATGCATCCAGACACATACAATTAATGAAACCAAATTGAGGTTTTTGGTTGTAATTTAGCAAAATGTAAAAAAAAGAAATGTATAAAACATTTTGCATGCAATGTGGTGTAAAGAAACATCTCCTGTCCTTTGCCGTGTTTCTCAGTTCCATCCTGATGCCGTGTTTACATTGACATCAGTTTTCTCCCATTTACTGTCTTTTACACTTTTGGTTATATAAACTTTTCACTTGCTTTGCTCCCTCCTCATGCTGCAGATCAGATACATGCAGGTGAGTGATGCTGTGCCTGTGATTCATATCCCCACCCCTTCATGAGCCCTTCCATTAAGCTAACTTCTCCTCATCCCTTCATTTCAAACACACATCATCCAATGAGAATGACCTGCTGATTAGGCTTAGTGACCCATGCATGGTGGTGGGGGAGACCCCATCTGGTTGAAAGTCTGACTCAAGGTTTGTGACTTCAGCTCACTGACTGCAGCGTTAACTGATGTCTGCAAACAAAACACCCGCAGCCACAACAAAGAGGGAGACAAAGTTTGTTCCACTGGCTTTGTGCCCTGCCTCTTTTTTTCTTCTAATTACATGCTGGACTGAAGCCTGGACTGGACTTTCTTTTTTTCATTGTTAGCTGCAGGTTTTGTTTCTTTATTAATGGCCAAATCTAGTCCAGATGGCTTCCTTACTTCTTCATCTTCGTCTTTAGTTTCGCCCATTCAAGTGTCCGCCATATTAAAATGTGTTTAAATGGAATCTGTATGTTTCCGTTCCAATGGTGTGTGGATTTTAAAGAGCTGTTGGCTGAGATGTGAGTGAAAACCAGGCAGGTTTCCTTCACTGATCCTAATTTTTTCACATCAGAATGGATGAATCTTTTTTTCTTTTATTAGTGTAGTGTTAATTGCTTATTACTTTTTTCTAACCAAGCACAAGGTGATAATTATTATGTGGGATTTGGATTGTCAATTGATTCTTAAAATGGGATGAAAGACCTAAACAATGCATGAATTAACTTGAATAAACTAATATAATCTTTCCAGTGTTTTCCTTGATAAATTATATCAAGTGCAGCATTTTATCGGGCACTTCAAAACGGTTTACATTTCTCTATTTGGATCTTTAAAAGGTTTGATATTGAAACACTTGCAAACGTATTAGCATGCACAAAACTGATCTTCAAAGCAGGTTCAGTTTGTATTATGTGTGTAAATTAAGCACAACAATACATATAATACTAGTGGATTTTGTTATCAACCTAAAAACAATTTATTTAACCTAAAACTGATCAAGGCCACATTTTTCTTTTTTTTATTTTGGTTATATATTTAGTACATTTTAAAGTCATATACAAGCTTTCATGAAAACATTTCTGTAGTTATGGCGGCCATAAATAAGGCTTTGTTTAATGACAGACATTGGAGAGAGGGGTAGTTCACATGTGAACATATTTGGATTTTCAGAAGTAGAAAAGACGTCTGCAGAAATTAATGCAGCAGTGATGCAGGCAGTCTTTATGCAGTTAAAACAAAACGAAAAGCCATCAAGCCTGAACCTAAATATTGTAGCGTATGTGGTTAAAAAAAACTAGACAGCAACAGCAATAGCCTCAGAGCATTCTAACAGGCAACAAGAGGAATATTTTTCCCCCTTGACAGGCTCCATGCAAAGCATAGTTCTATTTAATTAATATGGTTTGCAATATTTTGGGTTAAAACAGATGTTGTGAGGAGTTGGTGGAGCTAAAATCAAGCAGAGCTTAATCTTAATCAGATGGACATCGAAAGCAGGAAGTTGACAAAAGTCAGCTTTTCATAGTCGTATGGTTGTTAATTTTTCTTTTAAATTTCAGTTTTCTTTTTGTAAATGAGATATGCATTAAAACATTATATCATGGCTGCAGAAAAACTGATAGAGGAAATTTAACTTTAACATGGCTTACAACCCCCACTGCTAAAAGCTTAAGAATAACGTGATTAAAACCAGCAGGATCCATTTACATTTTTGTCTTTTAATGTATAAACATGTATTCATGATTTATTTTTATGTTTTCTAGAAAATGGGTATGACAGAAGATGACAAGAGGAACTGCTGTTTAGTAGAGATCCAGGAGACTGAAGCCAAGTACTATAAGACCTTAGAAGACATTGAGAAGGTGAGTTCATTCGTTAATATTCAAAGACTTATTTTGACTCCGAAGTTCTTATTCACTTATAGTGGGTATTATTGTCATATTTATTTGTAGATTTTAAATGAATAATTACAAATGCTTATGCAATATACAACTCAGACATTTTGTTATCTTTAAATACTAGAACTGGGTGTACAAGTAGAAGTAAAACAGAAGTTGTTTTCCAAAGAGCTAATGGTAAAAATTGTAACCTGATTCTCTAGTAATACTTCAATATCTCCTAGAAAGATGTGCCAACACTTTTTGTTGCTGTCAGCAATTTTCTTGCATAAATTTGGCTTAACAGTTGTTTCTTCTTGCAGATTAAGTAAAGCTGTTTTTTCCATCACGCATTTGGCTTTTAGGCATAACTCCCATTTTTGTTTTATAAGTTTAAGGCGAGGGTTTTGGAAAGTTCACTATAGGTTGTGTATTGATCCTAAAGTCAATTCTGATGCATGTTTATTCAGTTGCTCACGTCAGCTGAGCTATCTAAACATAAGTAGTTCATTTTCAGTCCAACGTTCTTTGTTTTTATTATTAATTAATTATCTTGTTTTAATCATTCTTTTTTAATATTCATGACATTTTTGTGCCACTGCAATATACATTTCTTTTTCTTTATTTCCTCTTGTAAAGCACTTGACTTGTCTTTTTTTCTACTGAAATGTGTTTCATAAATAAACTTATGTGGTCATCTTAGTCTGTCAATGCCATGCTTGCTAGCTATAGTCTCAGTAGGTTTACCCCTTCCTTGAATAACAACAATTTCCTTTAAAACAAACAATATTAAGGAAATACAAACCACCTGCTGTAGTGATTCATGATTACCATCAATAATTGACAGGTCTGTTTATTTTTATTAAAGTTAAAACTATTACAATCACTTTTTTTGACACCCGATAACGATATTGATTATTTTAACCAATTCTTAGTCTGTGCTGCAGATTTTTTAGGGCTGATTCTTCAGAAGATAATTGGTTTTTCTTCCTACCTTTAAAATAATAAAAATAACACAATAAAAAAACACATTTTAAGCAAAAAGCAGCACAATGGAAATAGATTAAGAAGGGATAGCCGATGGAGGGAATGGGCAGTGCATCACTTTGCATGATCTGAAGGCGTTGCTACTAAACGCTCTGGTAAACTGATGAACACATTCACCTGTCGGCTAATGCCCGTTCAAGAAAAGAACAGAGTTGAAACACATGAAACATCAGTAGAACTGATGTTGGTATTTATAAAGTATGCATGATTTTGTGTGTGGATAAGAGAAAATCTACGATAAATTGAATCCTAATCCCCTGATTCTTGTATTAAAGTGTTAATTGGGACCGAAAATCCTGATTGGCATTGAGTTTAACACAAACATTATTTGGCTGTTCATTGAGACCAACAGCAATTAATAGACAACTGGAATCTGAAACAAAAAAAGCACTTAAGCTTAATGATTTGACATTATTCATTCCTTCTTGAAAGAAGGAAGGGCCAATAAATAAATAAAAGTTAGCATGATTATTAAGCCTATCATGAGCACATGAAAAGTTCTGTCCATAACTTTCTGTTTGCTGCCTTCTTGTTCCTGCTGCCCTATGGCCCCTTAGCTGTATGTCAGCATGGAAATGTCACATATTGGCAGATTCATTTAGGAGCACAAATGTCAGGGGAACCAATCGATAGGGTTATTATTGACTGAGCCCACAGGGGAGATGGTTATCCCTGGAGCAGTCAGTGCAGCATTACAGCTGATAAGAGTTAGCAAAGCAATAAATGGATTTCTGTTTACTATTATTATAATGCAAGGACATAATCTGATAATACAGGGCCTTGTAAAATGAATCATAACTCTTAAGCTTTTTTACCATTTGATTATGTTACAGCCACTAACCTCAGTGCATTTCGTAAAGAGTATTTCAAGGGGTGCATGTTTATAATATCTTTAAAAATTAAAACTCGGCAAAGCCTGGCATCCTTTATCATTCAGCCTCCGTGAGTCAATACAGAACTTTGAATAAACGTGTTTGGAGGTAGTTCAGCTGAAGGTCCTTGGGAGACCAAAGTTTTGCTCCTTCTTCTTAGAAAACAGCTCA
This sequence comes from Jordanella pulchra, assembly GCA_034780135.1. Lineage (NCBI taxonomy): Eukaryota > Metazoa > Chordata > Actinopteri > Cyprinodontiformes > Cyprinodontidae > Jordanella > Jordanella pulchra. The sequence goes on along the minus strand of JAUZNJ010028825.1, from coordinate 8,028 downwards.
AACTTAGTCAGATTGGACAAAAAGTGAATGTAAACACCAACTGACAGGTCTTGGAATAGTGCTTTAATTGACAGTAGGTCTGGACTTTGACTGGGCCATTTTAAGACATGGATATACTCGGTTCTATTGGTTCTATAGCAGGTGTGGATGAAAGTATTCTTAAATTCCACTTCTTTTGTAATTCTCAGCTGACAAGGCATCTCAGTGTAGGTGAAAATATAATGTTTAAGTAGATCTGGTGTAATGCCATAAGCTTTTTGTTTTTTAAATGTTATATTTAGCAGACCTGAGATGTTCAAAGCTTGATCTTTTGTTTTATAACCTCTTTTTATGACCTGTCGCCGTCTTCATTGCTCTGTCCACCAATGATCTGAAGCAAACCTTAGAACAGGGGAGCTTTTGTTAGATATATTTTTATGCAGGTGAAAAGTGGAAGGGGTGTCTGCTTCTACAATCTCTATACATGTTTAAAATCTACTGTATGGTTCCATGTCATCATCAAAAATAGCTGTTCTTCCAGATAAAATGGCGTTATTCCAGTTAAGTTTATTTTACAGATCTTCATAGGATATATGCACATAGAAGTAGGTATTACCGTCCTCTCCGTGTGATAATAAACCCTCGTTGAGATTAGCGCTGCTAACGCATCACTTTCGTCGTCGGCAGATTTCTTCTGAACGCCACAAATCATTCGCTCCGCTAATTTCATTAGAGCCAAATGTGCATCCTGTGTTTCCCCACATTAGGCCAACGTGAGAGTGAATGAGAACAAATGTGCCTCTCATGACCAGAGGAGTCGTAAAGCTTAATTGAGTTGGGGTTCATAAAGGCTGTCGTTTTTTTTATGTTGCTTCTTAGTTGATCTATTTGTTATCATTATGATGATGAAATGTGGCAGCCATAAAGTAAAGTTGTGCAAAACAACAAGCAGGTTTTCTCCTGCAACAGCACAGCATCTCTGCGTAGCCCCAGCAAACTTAAGTGTTATTTCCATTTAGTAAATGGCTTGATGTATGTTGCCCAATGTTTTATTTTGCCATGTCTTGTAATATTGATCTCTGCTAAAAGCTCCAATTGATCTTTTTCAAAGAAAGAAATGCTAATTTCTGTCTTTAAAACCGTTCAGAAGATTCTTCTAGTTATGTTTAAAGCAATGTTTGATTTGTTCTTCTTTATCCTTCAAGAATTACATGATCCCGTTGAAGCAAGTGTTGAGTTCACAAGAAATGGAGGCTATTTTTGTCAACCTGGAGGTGAGTAAGCGGTCAAGCAAAGAAAAATGTGTCCTTAAAGCATGTCTGCATGTGTCTCAGACCAGGTGAATAATTCAGTGTGTATATGGATAGCTGTTTGAATTACATGACATGTTGTAGTTTCATTCTACCCTGATATTTTACTGACACAGAATTCCTGTTTTAATGGAGGGCAAGTATTTGTTTTCAACACAGCATTAGTAAAAAACTGAAGATTTCATGTGTTTTTATTCATCGCCATAAATGATTCATTTATTTTCTACATGAACTGGATCAGGTGATGGAAAAAACATGTCTGTGTTGTTTTCCACTGGTGACAAGTAATATTTTAAAGGTTTTCTACATGTTCCATGTTTAACCTGAATCAGCTTTTATTCCTAGATCATGGGTTTAGAAAAGGTATCATTACTTATTGTTCAAAAGATTCTAAGACATGTCTGACTTTGTCCACATCTGCAGAGATTTAACTTTTCAAATTTCAAGCCAATTGCTTAGTGTGGATATACCATATTTTACAAACTGAGCTCATAAAACTCTTTTCCATGGAAATATTTTAAAAAGCATCAAGGAGTGGTGACATTTTATCTGGAATAGCCTTGACCACTGATGCTTGAAACTTATGTCCTCCTTATATGAAAATATGAGGTGATCTCTTATTTGCATGCAATGTTTGTGTAAATGTAACGTGTTGATGATCCCTCTGTACCTTGAATTTATAACAGTGGTTAATGTCAGATTGTGATAAACCTGTAACTCTGAATATTTCATATCTGTCAGCATTCTGCTTTCCTTGGTTTCTGACCAGTATTATTTCTCCATCTATTTCCCCTGAAATTTGCTGCTGGCGCTCCGTACATCAGCCAACCCTGTAGTGATTTTTGTTGACTTTTTTTTTTCATTATTTTATCCAATTTTCTGCTAAAAAAGTTTTTCGCCTGTTGAATTCTTTTCAGAACAGCCACTGTTAGTGGGGTCTAAAACGTCCTGCATCATTGTCACAATACCCACAAATCTGTTGCTTCGATCATTTAGTTTGATGTAATTTCAGTGAAATAGCAACAGATGCTAGTTAGAAGGTTTATTCTAGAAAAAATGTGCTGCATTCTCCAGCTCTTTAAAAAGGAACATATTTTTCAACATGTTAAAAATATTTAAGGTTTTACAAAACATTCCAACAGATATCACATTAGGATGTCTAATATTGAATTACTCTTTATGATATGATTGATTTTGTGATAGAAATCTGACTTCTTATTCTTTTTTAATGTGTTGTTTTGTAGGATATAATCCGAGTCCACTTTGCCCTTCTGAGAGCCATTGACCTGAACATAGTCAGCGGAGGAAGTGGCCTTGGAAAGATCTTCCTTGAATTTAAGGAAAGGTTGGTCTCCCATAATCTGCGGCAAGCTTTTGACCTTGTGTCATTTTCTTTTGTGTCCCGGTAACCAGAACGTTAAAATCCAGTTAGAACACAGAGATGGACGAATTCACTATCCTTTCCTCTGTATGAGGCCGCATTAAGACGAGCATCCACAGATCAAGCCGCCTGCTGATGGGATTAGTGCACAAAGAATAAGTCACAAAAAAAATAAATAAATAACTATGTTTTGTGGGGAAATAAGCTTAGAGGCCAAATGTCTGTATTCAGCAGAAGCAGTCGGAGTAACTGCACTCAGGCTGCCACTTATCTTTCTATGTGCTCTCTTTTATCACATTTTTCTTCATTTGTTAAGATATACTTACATTTTTTGCTACTAGTGCTTTTACACTTCAGAATGTTTTGCTTGTAATTTATAGTTTTTTTTTTGAGTAAATGAGGAATAGTTTGGGTTGTTTTTACAGCGCAGGACTGCCAACATTAAGCAGATCAGCTCAGTCTTAATGAAACTTACAATTAATGTCACTTTATACATAAATGTAAAAAACTAAAAAAATGTAATAACTCGGAACAAAAGTCTATCCTGCATCTGCTACATGAAACATATTTAATAAAACATCTTTAATTTTTTAGACATTTTTAAAAACTCGCTTTAGACTTGACTTGAATGTTAATTTTCTTTGTGATATTTCATAAGAAGTGGGAGCAAACAAGGTAGATTTAAAGGAAATCTCTGAGGATTTCCGTTGCTCTGCTGTAGAGAAACCTGTGGATAATTTGCACCCCAGCTATCTGAGTCCAGCGCTCTTTGTTGGTTATGGTAATGATGGTGATGACAGGTTCAGGCTTCGGTCTTGATGCTGCCCCCCAAGGAAAAAGGGGAACCTCCTTGAATAAAACAGCAGAAATAAGTCACGCTCTGCCCTGCCTCTTGTTCTACATACACATGTATTTATATTTCTCTGCAATGATCATAAAATGCTTTCTTCTTTTGATGCTTCCAGCCTAAAACTCATTTCCTAGATCTTTTCCAATGTTTTAGGCTCAAGCAGATGCTTTTATGAAGCTGAGCCGACATGCATGAAACCGGACGTCCACCGTCCTCTCATCAGTTGTAGTTAAAACTAAATATATTTATTTCTATGGAAATATGTAGAAATAAGAATTTTCTCCATTTCTGATATGAAATAGATCTAAATGTTTCCGAATTAAGGTCAGGTGGGATTTTCAAATGTTACTAAAACAGAAAATAAGAGAGCAATGCTGTTTACATCCAGTCATATTACTATTCCTTTTAACAATTGGCCATAAACAATGATGTTTTAGAGTCTTTTAAAACATTTGAACCTAAAAGAGGAATACATTTGAGTGTATTTAGAAACTAAAAGTTCAGACAGGAAGAAGTTAATAGTGGAACTTTACTGGTTTCATTTACACCTGGGTATAATTTGCAGATGTCAGGCTTATTTGTTCAAATAAACGTATCAATGGGGAATCTCAGGAAGGAAACAGGTTCTGTGTCTCAGAGATGAATGGGTTTTGGTGCCAAATGTGGAGAAGATTTCAGAACAAAGACTAAATAACTTGAGAAAAGGTTGGTTGAAGCTGGTGAAAGTTTTCCTTTATTCACAGAGAAACAAGTTCTCCACTGCCATGAGCTCAAAAAAAAAGAGAGAGGGAATCCATTATTCCTAAACATCACCTCTGATCTAGAGCCAAACGGTACACTGCATGTGAAAATGTCTACCTTTATGGATAAGCATTGCTGTTTTTTAAAAATCATCGTAGAACCTCATGTTATTATGGAAATCAGCTCCTATAGGTTAAATGTAATTGCCTTAGTTAATGATGTGCAAAGCGATACATCCTGCAGGGAAATAAAAAACCTTGTGAAAAGCAGTGGAATTCTTTATTTTCATAAAACAAAACGTGGGTTTAAAGCTGTTTTACCACTGAAACAAACCTTTTTTAGTTTCATAATGACTTAACCAAACTCTTCACCTTCTAAATCTTTTAATCCCCTCCAAGCACCGTATGTCACCTAAAGTATCAGCATAGCCTGACTGTATGAGTAGTTAGCTGAATAGTTAGTTAGCTTTTGCATATATGTGTAGCGTGCAGTGATAATGTGACACTTGTAGCCCTCTTTCTTTGCTATTTTTAGATATGAACATCGAGACAAAAAAATCAAATCAAATGCTTACCTCCTGAAATTAGTATTTATGACATGATTATTTCATTACTAAAAAAAGCAAAATGGAAAAATTTTACAGTGAAATAAAGTAATATATTTTTGGTTTTTTGTGTGTTTTCATGTTGTGGTTTTGCTACTTTGTGGGGACAATTTCTCAGAAATATGCAATATTTCGGGGATTTGTAGGTACTTGTGGGGACAAGTGACTGGTCCCCATAAGGAGAAGTTCTCTTCTTAGGGTGGAGGTTTGGTTTAGGACTACAGTGTGAATAGAGTTTATGTTAGGTTTAGGCATGTGTTGGTTATGGTTAGGGTCAGAGTAAGGGTCAGGGTTAGGCCATAGAAATGAGTAGGAAAAATATGAAAGTCAATGGAAGCATAGTGTGATGCAACATACTGTATGTGTGTGTGTGTACTTGTGTACCTGTTAATTTTTGTTACTATTATCAGAATAAGCAGCAGTGTTGTTATAGTATTGTGGATTGTTATTTCAATTCTTTTTTAGCATTAATCTCAAGAGCAACATACACTGACAGCATCCAAATATATGCTCCCTTCATATACTATTAATCAGACAGTGATCCTTTTCAGACTGTTCTGCTATGAAGCTAAAACATTATTATTAGTAATCTGTCCTGTCTCTGCAAACTTCCATCTTATTGTGTGTTAATGGCTGCTGCTGATATGTAGCGGTTGTCGTATGCTACCGACTTGTTCCTGTTTAGTTTTCATCAGTTTGTCACATGATCACTTTGTGTGGAGTTGTAAAAGTTTAGTGACATATTCGAGGGTATAGTATTCTGCCACCCTAAGATCGGGCTGCTAACTGAGAAAAACAAGGTAAGCATGCTAGGCTAACGGGAAATCTGCTTAAATGTTTAAAAGATTTCAGGAGATTTTTTTTTATATAAGTGTGTAAAACTTTGGGAAACCCAACTTTTGGAGTTGGCTTTTGATTTAGAGGTTTAGTTTTCCTTTAATGCTCAATTTCAGCAATAAAAAAGGAAACGAAACAGATGCTGCTAAACTAAACAGCAATTAGTGTCTGTACAATGACAATAAAGCTTCCCGTTTGTCCCTTATTTGAATCCAAAGTTACTGCAACTCAAAATTCAGTTATCAGGAGTCCTGTCCTGGAACTAAAGGTGATTTAGTGGTCAGAGCGCAAGGCACTAGGTTCATGGAGCGGTTGAAAGGTTGCAGGTTTGACACTTAGACTATTACCATTCCTTAACAAAAAAGGATTTTCTTGTAATTGAAGATGACATATTTCTTGCTGAGGGACAATCGGTAATGAAAAAAAATGTTGAAAAAAAGCAGAGTTTTTTTCTTTACACAAAATATAAAGTTACACTCGTCTCCAAACATGCTTTTTAAACAAAAACACTTCTGGTTCGAAAATGCAGTGAAAAACAAGTGAGTAGAAGTTTTCAACCAAGCATAGATTTTTTTCGCAGTTTTCGAACCGGCGCTCTGTCTTTACGTCACAGATTAATGTTTAGTAGATATATATTATTAGAGCACATTTTGTTATAGGATTCCCATGCTGGAATAAAGGCTATGAGTTGAAAGCAGTTTAACATTTACCCTCCATTCATAAACAAATTTACCGATGACACGCTGATCATTGTTACCATTTACCTTTCTGTGACATTCTCTGAAATGTGACGCAGGGTTATTTAAAGAAAATTATTCAATTGATTTGCAGATGCTCACCATCCTGGTCTTTTACCACCTGCAGGTGATTGACATACATACCTTCCACATTTCAAGCCACTACTGCATTTGTGTGTTTGTGGCGATAAACAGACGTAACCATGGGATTTAGACTCATTCAGCACAGCTCTCCTTCGGCATCTCGAACGTTTTCCCTAGGACGGGGTCTGGCATAATTAATTTGGTTATCTGTGCTTGTAAGTCACTGTGACCTTTACAACAATGTGCTTGTATGTTTTTTTTCTCACGTTGGTGCGAAAGATGAAAAGGCCTTTTTGTGTGTTTGTCATTGAACCAGCAGCCATGCTGGAAATGTCACTGGTTTATCTTCCTAGCTTTTAAATAGCCAGACTGAGCCTGAAAGGAAAAGTGCACTCAGAGGAAACTCCATAAACTAAATGGGCATCTAAATAGCCTCTTGTTGATAAAGTCATTTGCAACATTCCCCAACTCATTTCCGGAGTAATCTGGCTCCCAGATATTCAGGCGGGGCCTAATCATAGAGGCGCTGTGAGCCTCTTTAGAGAGGGACTGTGCTCTAGGTTCTCTACCCTTCACTGTTTGCTGGATATGTTGAGTGGAGGTGAGGGGGTCCCAATGCCATGTGTTGGAGAATATTAGCTGGCTCCACAGCCTGTCACTTCTGGTTAGCTCAGAGAATTCCTCAGTCGCCTGACTCAGCTTGCTGCACTCTGCAAAGGTGAGGCCAGAAACTTGGGGCACAATTACCCCCCAAAATAGTTTTTTCTTGTGAAATGTACAGTAGCTTCCTTGTTATAGAAGAGACCCCTACAGCAGGACGTGGAAGTAACCAGTCCACACTAAAGACGAGAAGATTTACCCGCTCGTTGAAACCCAAATTGGTTTGCTCCGTTGCTTCTGCTTGTTTTTCTTTATTTTGCCTCAATGCCATGCAGACTGCTATTGCCAGCTGGACGGCTATAAGAGTTCTAACGGCACTTATGAACATTTGCCAGTTGAATTTAAGATCCAGGCTTTATCATTATTGTCTTCCCTAAACATACAATTTTATCATCTAATCCTTTCATATAATTCATGCCTGATTCCTGGCTATTCTCAATGCAGCGAAGGAGATGATAAACATTGTCTTTCAAATATATAAAAAAACAACACATATTTGGTCTGGTGAAGCTGGAGATTCATCACAAGTGTTTTTTTCACCACTGAAGCTGCAGTACTACACCCTCGTTCCTTTAGAATCAGTATCCAAAGAGACAGACTTTTTTTAACCCTTTAATGTCCCCTCGGTCAATAGTTATTCCTACTTTTTAAAACTCTTTACAGATTTTTTTATGTATACTTTGCTGCGTATGGAGTGATAAAATAAAAAAAGACATCTACAGCAGATAAAAAACTAAAATAATCCTCAATTTAAAGCCTTTTTATTATCAAGAAACAAAGGATATACTGTGACATATTATAACCCGTCACTTACAGTGGGGAGAACAAGTATTTGATACACTGTT
>JAUZNJ010028824.1:0-15823 GCA_034780135.1 Jordanella pulchra | reverse complement strand
GCCTCTCTCATCTTTTTAAGTGGGAGAACTTGCACAATTGGTGACTGACTAAATACTTATTTTCCCCACTGTATATTGAAGTACAACTGGGAATTTGAATGGACTTCCATGGAAATCATAAAAGATTTATTCTTCTTATTCTAATTTACTCCAGTCTTGCAAGAATACAAGGAAATCATAATGTGAACAACTAAAGTGTCATTAGAAGTGCTTGGTCCCCTCACCGTTGTATTCTAGTTGACTTTGCTCTTAGAACAAATAATTTCAAAAGAACAAAAAGGGAGTTTTTAATCAGTCCAATCTAAGTTGTGAAAATATGTGAGACTAATTAGATTTTTTTTTTTTTTATTCTGAGAAGTAGATTGAGTAGTAGCCTAATAAGTCACTCATCTTTCCAATTACTGCCAAACCTTTTTACTGCATTCACAGCAGAAAGGTGTCCAACACTTAATCAGACGTCCCAGATGTTCTTTACCCCGGTCATTGAGCTGTCCTGAGGCTTGGCTTTATTTGCTTTGATGAGTCAGAAAAGTAGTTTTAACAGGGCGTTTAAGCAAGAAAGTCCATCTCGACACATTATTTGTGAAGTCGCTTCATCAGGATGATGATCCTACTAAAACATTCTGTTCTTGTTCGGAGCGGCAGACCCCCCCCCAAAACAAGTGTTGGGAGTCCTCAGTAAAGGCTCTCTGAAGCTGTCAGGTATTTCCAGCTGACGTTCATAGCGGCTGAAAGTGAATATAAAACATTTTATAGGTTTGACATGAAACTGCAAGAATTAGAATATAAAATTCAATATTTTTAGCTAGCAGTTTTTAACATTTTTAGTTAATGGTATTTATAAATGATTTGGTCACAGTTTAGTAAGAGAATACATGCTCTTGGCTTTTTAAAACCAGTTTCTCTGATCGGTTTATGCTCCGCAACCAGCGGCAAACGTTCAGATTTTCAGATTTCCATTCTGAAGACCCTTGGACACATGTCAAGCAGCACAAAATGCAGGGAAAGCTTCAAAATGCAAGATGAAAGTGACATGCTGCGAGACATCTTGAAGCCGCTTGTCAGGTTTCCCGACTCCTCAGCAAGAAAAGCTGCTATTGGCTGCCTTAAAATATGTTAGATGACGTCATCGTCTAATTTACGTATTTCATGTCATTCAGCTCCAGGAGGAAATTCTGGATCCAGTCAATTGCTCATCTTCAAAAAACAAAGAAATATTGGCTGTCAAAAGAGTGCAGAAAGATAGGTTTTATAACTGGGAGGAAAGCTTGTGGGGCTTTTAAGAGAAATAGGTTTTATAAAACACAACTGTTAAAAGTTAAAGTTAAAAAAAAATATTTTCATGATCCCACTTTTCAATCTAGGGTGAGATAAGCAGCACCTTTGTACATGCGCATTTCATTTGTCTTCATCTCTGTCCCTCTTCCTCCTCCTCAAACTTTTGGCCATTGTCGGAATTATAGTAAACTTCATTTTTGATAGGCGAAATCCGTGAAGTAGTAACAAATTTCTTTTTTTTTTTTACAATTATTATACAATGAAATACTCCATAATACATTGAAACCGAAGAACAAAACATTTTTACAGGCCCAGGCATTTGTTTAACAAATAAAAGTACTGTATAATCATTTTATATTCAAATAACTATACTGGAAAATAATACTTTTAATTATCAATACAAACTGAAGGCTTCAAATTACAGAGATAAGCACCGTCTACCACGACCCGAGACATTGAACTAGAACGGGAGAAAATGAAAAAAATGATTATTATTATTAAATGACTATTAAAAGAAATACACAGTCCAGTAGGACCAATGGTGACTCGCGTGTATTTCACTGCTCTTATGACTGAGCCGCTGCATCCTGACTCCGCTCTGTAGCGTTTTTTTTTTTTAATAAAGCCCACGGTGCAGGTGAGTTTTTTCGAGAGAATGGGTTATAGAGAAACTTGAAATTGCAAGAGAATTTGCAAACTTAAGTTTGGCAAGCTGTTTTACTAACGCTATTTACACATAGAAACGCGTTCAATCAGAATGTAGCATTAGAAAAATGAAAAAAGAAATCACCTGTTTAGAAGTTATCTGCCAATACAAACTAGGTTGTTGCACCTCTTTCACCTGCTTTCAGCTTAGTCTGATCCAAAGTAAAATCAAAACACGATAAATAGCACATAAAATAGGGTTTCTTTCATGTTATCACTATATGGAGCACAGAGTACTTTACTGCTGTCTTTCTTGATCTCAATAGTTGCCATGACCACCAGGTTGAAAAATAATGCTCCTTAAGTTTTCAGATTTGAAAGTTTTTTTTTTCTTGTTGCAAAATTCATATACATTCATGGTGTAGAAACAAACAATCAGAAAGCCTTAAGAAAGGATGTCAGATGAGTAACCAATTGAATCACTCTATGAGAACAAGTGATTTATATGGGATACATTCTAACAATGGGAGAAAGAAATGTCGATTTTCTCTCTTTAATATAACAAGCTACATTATGACAAGTATATGTGGCTCGGTATCTTTATGAAAAAAGAGGCTTTTTCACTCAAGATTAGCATGAAATGAAAATATACCTGTGATTAATTCAAGTTTAAAGACATTCAATACTTTTTGTTTGAATAATACAGAATATGCTGATTAATTCTTCAAAAATCAAAATCATTATCTTATGAAAAATAAAAAGGAAGCACCAATACTAGAGAAATGTATTCATTTTTAGAAGGTAGTTATTTAATCACATACATCACAACTTTGGTAATAACCATCTCTTAAACGGAAAACCTACAAGTTTGTCATTTAGGCAACAACAAAGGGCTAAAAACTGCTCAAATAAACTCTGTTTCTCCACCTCCAAAAATACGAACATTACATTACAGAATCCACACACGGATAATTTGCCATCCACAGTCCTTGTTACACTCACTTTCTATTATTAGAAACCAAACACCTACACAGCAGCACGCTACTTTGAGGTAGAATAAGCCAGAACCTCTTCGTAGGTGATGCTTTGAAAAAAATCCTGGTGGAATTGCTGCAAAACTTTTGTAAATTTCACCTCATCAATCCTATTCATGTTTGCACTATCTTCCTTTTTTTTTTTTTTTTTGCTTTCGTAAAAAGATTTCAAAGAATCTTCCCTGTTAAACAAACAAAACAAAAACACCTGCAACCAGTTAAAGCCACCACACAGCCAGCAGCTACCCAGCAGTCCCTTCACGCTGCCAAGCGCGCCTCATCTTCACCAATTATTGTCGAGGATGATGGTCCGCATGCTGCTTTGATCAAGCGATGACATACTGCAGAGACAGCAGAATACAGCCAAGAAGCAAAAATAATGAAGGGAGATTATGACGTTATTAATGTTTGATGATGTTAATCAGAAGAAAAAAAATAATAAAATCAGGCACTCTCATGCTGTAGCACCGCTGGAGTCCCTCAAGACTTCCACAGCTGGAGGTTTGAGTAGCACTAATGATGATGCAAAACAAATGGACACTATATTCTCAAGGCTTCCAAAAAACACACAAAAAAGAATGTTTATTTATAATTCCTGTGGAATTTTTCTTTTTTTCAACAGACCAATCAAAGACACTTGATTACAACCAACTGTAACTGAAAAAGCCAATTACGTTGCTCCTGATTGCAACTGGTGCTTTTATGTTCCACTTTTCCCATCTCCTTGATGTGACAAGCATGCTTGGAAAGGCAGTCGCTGTCAATACTCATCCATCTTACATGCGAAAAATTCCTATTATTATTTCATATTTGTATCCTTTCATGCTCCTTCATCTCTGCTGGCGCGACAATCATTGAAGTTTGTCACAATGGCTTCATCGTTTTTGGAGGCAGAGTGCCCTTTCTGGGTGGATGGCTGATTGATGGATGGAGGGACGGAAAGATGTGCTTCTTTTGACTCAAAGCAAGTCGGACCAGCAGAGATGAGTGATGTCCAATAAGTCCTGCAAAACAAAAAAAAAAAACAAAACAAAAAAAGGTCGCAGAAGAAGGCCTGAAGGATTTTTTCTTTCCCCACGACAATACATCAATCTATCAAGAAAAGGCTCTCCACAAAAAAAAAACCGAAAGAAAAACAAAAGAAAAAAAAATCTTTTCTGCTTAACTCTGTGTATTAAAGTCGAGAGCTGTTATGTCTCAGGCACTTAAAGATGTGACAGTTCCCTCTAGTGTAATAACTGCTTAGAGAGGCGGACAGACAAATTGCTGATGTAAACAGACAAACACTTCCCCACAGTGAACTCCTGCCGCTCGCTAATCCCCTTGGAAATCCTTGGGCGGGGGGGGCAGCAGGCCCCACTTTTGGACGGCATAATTTGCATTCATCGTCTGAAATTCACAATGGATGTGTAACACTAAGAGCATTTCCAAGAAAAGTAACGCAGCAGAGCATCTTATACTTTCTGGATGGTAATACTCTCGATTTTTACTTTGGAATCATCTGCCTGGAGTCTAACAAGCTGCAGGGTTCATAAAACATGACAGGAGAGAAACTTGAAGACTTGTTGGCAAAGTGTTGGATAAGCTCTGAGCTGGTGGATATATCTTGGGTGATTTCCTGACTGATAAGCTTGAACCAGTGAGCCCAGAGCTGAGTGTCTGTGTGTGTTTATGCGTGTGTGTTGGCTGGATGGGAAGCCTAAGTCAAACAGAGGCTCTGCTGTGTGGATTTTAGACACAAGATTGGTTCATATATATATTTTTTTACATCATTTTCTTCTGTTTCTTTGCACTGCAGCAGCATGGAGGATGGGATGCACATACTGTACCCAGAGGTTACTGCCTCCCCTCACTAGACTGGAATGATAATGAGAAAGCATGCAGGCGGAATATTCATAGGCTGTCACATTACTGCGATTCTTGAAGAGGAGAGGGGTGTGCAGCAACACAGATATGTGAGAAACACCAGGTAGGAGTCTGAAATGTTTGGTTAAGCTATTTGATTACTATTAGTTTTATTCCTGCCAGGAGGGAAAATAAAACAACATACAAGTTTTATTTATTCAGATAAAGATGTTCAGTGTTGAAGCACAGGATGCACCTGTTGCAGAAGGATTGAGGAAAACTTGACTTTGTAGGAAAATGCATTCAAATATCTGAGAATTTAAGGCTTTGACATATATAATTAAATTAGAAAATGTTTAGAAGAAAGAAAGAGTATAATTACTCACTTAGAAATCAATCATTATTCCTAAAGTTAGATTGATTTTAAACTGTTGGTTAAAATCGATAAAAATCCTTGACAATTTTTTTTTCTTTATTGGATAAACCCTACAAGGATAATAATTAAAAACCTTACCTTCAGGTTCTCTATATTCAGAGTAGCCGACTGCTCCATTTTCCGTCCGCATTACATATTTCCACAAAGTTGCTACAAACGAGTATTTCGATCCCTGAAGAGAAAAGCTTCTTTGATTGATTTCAAAGCTGTTTTATTCGTAGCTGCATGTTGGCATCTAATCAAAGGGGCATCATGACAGGCCGGCAGAGTTCAGGCTGCAGGTGAACACATCCAGGTGCTCACCTCCGATACTCACTTTCCATCCTTTCGCCTCTCTTCAAAAAGTCAGCCGTCAGCTTGACGTAGTCGTACACGGCGCTTCCGGTGCAGGATTTCAAAATAAAAAAATCATTTTTTTTTAATACCTCACTAACTCTTAGACAAAACACTCTAGTTTATATTAAAAGATGCATGCTTTTAATTCTTAATAAAGTCTTATTGTTTATCTTTCTCTGTTAACCATGAATACAATTTTGCAAAAATACATTTGAATATTTATATCAATAAATAAATGAAGCTCAGGGAAACAAAGTTCACAAACTCCGACCTTCTTGGATATGACTTTGCACGACGTTTGGACTCTATTACCTTTTTGTTGGAACAGTTGTACAGCAAACATCCCTCCATCTTCTCTCCCTTGTTCTGTCAGGGTCATGGTGGGACCAGTGCCTATCTCCATAGGCACTATCTATGGGCAAGAGGCGGGTACACCCTGGACAGGTCACCAGCAAAACAGACACACAACCATGCTGAGGACAATTTAGAGAAGCCAATTAACCTCATAGGCATGTTTTTGGACTGTTGGAGGAAGCCGTAGTACACAAAGAAAACCCATGCATGCACGGCTAGAACATGCAAACGGCATACAGAAAAACTCCAGGGCGGTGAATCAAACCTGGAACCTTCTTACCTTGCTTGAAGAAGGATCTGGATGCACAAAATTTAGTTTATGCCACTCAATGCTAACATGTATGCTAAATTATATAGCCTACCAAGATCACCTTTCATATTAAAAAGTTAAACCACATGCTTTATTTAGCCATTAGCAAGCTTAAGGTCCATTGTGACTTTATAATTGATCTCATTTGGCTGTAATTCGGAACATCCAAGCTGTCCAGACTTTAATCTTCCAGATTTTAATGTATGGTTGAGATGAAGATTTGGATTCAGTGGTACATTCAGTGCAATGTACCACTACCACAGGATGCACAGCTATCAATCGCCTAGTGTGACATATATCGTTTTCTTGCTGACTGAGTATCACATACACTGTTGTAAGTGGAAAGCATCTCTCCCTTGTTCTAAAACATCCCTGATTAGTTTCAAAATCTATTACTCCTCACTGAGACTTCTTGAATATGTATTTGTAAAATATATATAAAAAAACATGTCTAAAATCTTTTATTTCACGTTCTTTCTCTTATCCTTTTTAAGTGTCTCGCTAATGTCCTTGTCGTTGTGATCCCTTGTTATGATGTTTTTTTCCTTTTATGTTATTTCAGTTTTGTGTATCTTGCATGTTTTGCTTAATAAGAACCAAACAAAACGTGTTCTAAGGATTAAACATCATCCACTGACCTTATCAAATGACTGTGGCCCGACAGGTTGATCGGTACCATCATCATGAAACTATACATGTTTTTTTTTTATTCTGGAGGTAATGACTTAGGTAATATCAGGGGTACAACTGTGAAATACGTTTGCTTCATCCCAAGCATTGCTGAGGCTCACATCCGAAGGCAATGAATTAAATGAAGGTTAAGAATGTTTATTTTATGAAGAAATTTTAATTCATTACCAATTAACATAACTCTACTTGACCAAAAGCTATATATTTTCTTTTTTATTTATAATATTTATTTCAAATAGTTCACGTCCATACCGATTCTCATTCTTTGGGAAATAGCGCACCCTGCAGGAGGCTCAGCCAGTTACGTAGATTTTTTTTTGTTTGTGTATTGTTGCTGTTTTCTTTTTACTTTTATGCTTTTAGTGCTCCTAAACTACGATTAGAATGTTTGGGATGAACGTTTGACAAAATTTGCTTAACTTTAAAGGACATTTAGTTAAAACAAAACAAAAAAAAAACAAAAAATCAAATATAATTTTAAAATGATCTTTCAGATTCGCCAAAACCACAACTTAGGTCACGAAAGTATGTATTTGTATTTGACTGACATTGTATATGCCAAGTCCTGTTGAAAAGTAAAATCAGCTTCATCTGTAGAAGGAATCATGAAATGATCTACAATCTGAAACCCGCAGATGCCTTGGCTCACTTACTTATCAAACATGGTAGAAACTTTACACTGAGTCTAAAACAAAACTGGAAGGAATACATTTTTTAATGACTTGTTCTTAACGAAATTTGTATTAATGTAGGCCAGGTAAAGTAAGGGGGGATTGCTATTTATTTTTTTCAAGAACCCCTTTCCTCTTCAGGTTTCATTTTATCCTAAACAGAACAAACATTTAGGCTCAATGTAATCCCTTTCAAAATGTACCTTTTAAATATGCTACAATTGGCAATTCTAGACCATATTTACCATATTTCATACAGAAAAGCATGAAACAAAAAAGGGCAATAGCTTATCACTTAAAATATATTAAGAGAGCCACAGAACCAGGGACCGTTTTGTTCTAGTTAAAAAATATATAAATGTTTTTGGTCAGAAAATTTTCATTTTACCTTATCTAGAATTTAAACAATCACCATTCATAATGGGAATAAAAGTAACTGAAATAATTATTTGCTAAATAAATATCTATCTAAATATCTGGGCCGGTGCCTATCTCCGGCAGACTAAGGGTGTAAGGCAGGATACACGCAGGAGAAGACGCCAGTCTGTCACAGGGCAACACATAGACACACAAGAACGAACAAACATGCACACACACACACACACACACTCACACCTAGGGACAATTGAGGCATGCCAATTAACCTAACACTCATGTTTTTGGACTGTGGGAGGAAGCCAGAGTACCCAGAGAGAACCCACGCATGCACGGGGAGAACATGCAAACTCCATGCAGAAAGATCCCAGACTGGGACCGAACCCAAAACTGTAAGGCAACTGCGCTAACCACTGCTCCACCATACAGCCCTAAATAAATAACCACTAAAAGTAAAAAAAGGCATTTTTTGAATATCAGGTCGATGTAAATTCATAATCTACGAAGTTTACTTTTTCCAACTTATTTTAAATGACAGTTACCAATTTTAATCAAATCAGATTTAAAATCTAGGTAAAACTTATCAATTCAGCTGTAGGAAATGTAAGGATTTCTTTAAAATTTGGTTCAAAATAACATTTAGAAAGTGATAACTGTGATACTATCTCAATACGTTTGAAGCTATTAGCTTAACCTTTAAAATCATAATTGAAACAGAATTGAAAATACATAATTTTTTAGCATTGTCTTTAATACAGGGGCCATTGCAGAGGCCAGGACCAGTACTGCAGGGCCCCTGTCTAGAACCACCCATATGTACTAACATTCAATCTTTCTCATCATTGTTTTTTCCCTGTTCTTTCTCTAAAATGAAATTATATTTCAATAATGGAAATAGTTTCTCTTTTATTGCAGTAACCTTAACCAAACGGTAGAGGGCACCATCACCTAAAAAAGCACAATCGTCCCGTGTTCGATTTTTGAAGGATTAATAATCAAATATCGACCAAATGATCTTGTACCGCAAGGATGACAGACCCGAAGCAAATGATGGCACTAAAGAGGTATCCTATCTGGATTGCTTTTATCTTTAATTACCTGTTTATTGAGAAGAACCAATGTTATAACATCCTTCCAAATTGTTATCGCATTGCTATCGCAGTGCAAGTTCATTCTGTCTTTTTCTTGTATAATCTCTGGATGTTTCAGTGCTAAAATCGCAGCTGGAGCTGTTGTGTGTGTTGAAAGTGAAGTCAGGGGAGATGTCACCATTGGTGAGCCCTTTTCCCTTATTCCTGCGATTCATATTTGCTTCATCCATGCAGCAAATGTCCTATGCTTTGCTCCCTAAGGTGCTAGAACAGTCGTCCACCCAAAAGCTCGAATTATAGCTGAGGCAGGGCCTATAATAATTGGAGAAGGTAATCTGATAGAGGAACAGGCTCTTATTATCAACAGGTAGGTATAAACATGTGATTGTATTTTGAAATCTTGCTCATTAATTCTCCTGGTTTTAACCCAGTTTCTTTTTGTCTGTAGTTATCCGGAGAATATAATGCCAGACTCAGAGGGAGTTGAACCCAAAACAATGACTATTGGGACCAATAACGTGTTTGAAGTGGGATGCGGTATCCTTTAAAGTTCCTGTAATATTGATCATGCATGAATTCATCACGGATGTTTTAGGGAGGCTATGAATTGTGCAGAAATACAGCCTCTTCAGCTGTTGCTATTGTGTCAATTGTCCACCAGGGGTCTCCCGAGAGCAACAATGTTGCTTTGTTTATCTATCCTGGATAGAATCCTTTATTCTCTCTCAGTATCCCAAGCTTTGAAAATTGGAAATAACAATGTTATTGAGTCAAAGGGTGAGTATATTATATTTACTGTTTTTTTGTTTTTGTATTTGTATTATAATTTCATATGATGCCTTAACAAATATTAACATCCATTGAAATTTCAGCTTGTTTTGTCACATTGCAACCAAGAATACCAATGTAAATCTTGTGATAGCCCAATACAAAAAGTACTGTGTTTAGAAGTGGATTAAAAATAATACACAAACCTTTACATTTTATTTATTTATTAATTTATTTTACAAATTTAAAACTGGGAGGCATTTATATTTAACAACAAAATACCATGCATCGTTAGGTAAAAGGCTTTCAAGGCTTTTGCACCCAGCAAACACCCTCAGGTCAAATGAGTAAAAACTCAGCATTGTTGGCCTGACCCAATTTGTTCTGCACCCATGGAAACATATCTGTAAAGGATCCCAGTCATCCAGGCCTTGGTCAAGCATGGAAAATTCAAATTAGGCAACTGGATGTGAGGTTTTCTAGAACATGTTTCTCCTCTCATCCAAGAGGCTTCTCCAGTTCTACCTGATGCTGGGGAACACTGAGATTAATATACTGTAGGCGTATCAGGTTTGAGGGGGGGACAAAGAAGCCATCTTTGTTAACTTGGAAAAACCATCCCTTAAAAGAGCAGGTGTTCTCAGACATAACTTGTCACTTACTTACAAAGTACTTTTAGGAGCCCTACCCTGAAGATTCACCTCCAACCTGCCCTCACCTGACACTTTTGAAATATGACCGAAACCACTGTGATGAGGGAGTAAACGAACCCCCCTAATGACCATCATCACCCCCCAGGTGCTCTCCATGGGCTGTCCAGTGGGAGTGATCAGAGCCACCTATTATTTATTTATTTTTTGCTCAAATTTTTTTGTTACACAGTATGTTAATTTTAGTGCTCCCCTGCATCGGTTAGAACTGAAGAAGTCTCCTGGATAAGAGGCGAATCGTCTTCTAGAAAACTTCACATCCAGTTGCCTAAACTGAACTTTTTAAGCGTGTTTCTGCAGATATTGAAAAGCAGCTCTAGTTGGAATTATATGCTCTAGTTGGAATCTGACTGTAACATATGACTTGTTCATTAAAAAAAAAAAACCTCTTAGATATCGGATGCAATGCGTAATTAAACAGGAAGTCAGTATAGAAAATAGACTTAGACTTAACTGTATTAATCCCTTGGGATTACTCCCTTTGGGAAATTGTATAAAATATGTTAGAATGAATTTACAAAAGCTAATTCTTTGTTTTTATAATCACTTCCACAAGTTTGAAACCCTTCTCTACTTCCATATAATTTTACAGTTTCTTTTAAACACTTAAGAACGTTTTTTTTTTCGCCTATTTTCAGTCCAGGGCTTCTACATGACAGCAAATTTTGCACTGGAGAACAAAAGGGTGTGTCCAGCAGGGTGTCTGAAAAGCCTGCATTTGAAACATAGGTAGAAAATTAGCAAAAACTTGATCCTGGACCTGAGAAGATTCTATCATCAACTGTATGTTAAAGGTTTTAGCTAATGGCTCTTTGGAAATCCCCTCGATGATGCTAAAATAGTAATTTTTCAAACCCAAAAAAAAAGCTAAATTATCTTGAAACAAATCTATACACCCTTCAGATAAAACTCTGCAAAACCCTCTGGAGAGGGAGTGATAGAGACTACTTTAAATATTTCAAGATTATCTCTAGATGTTTCACAGTTTCACTTTTTATTTAGCCATTGCAAGAGATTTTTATACTCATAATAAATGAAAACGAGTTATTTTCTTCATTCCAGTTTCTTTTTTATTTACTTGTCTTTCTCCTTTCTTAATTAACCCCAGCTGATGTTGGGAGAAATGTGATCCTGACTAGCGGCTGCATCATCGGCGCATGCTGCCAGGTGAACACGTGTGAAGTGATCCCAGAGAACACGGTTGTTTACGGCTCCAACTGCATCAGACGCGTACAGAGCGAAAAGCCGCAGGTCTGAA
This sequence comes from Jordanella pulchra, assembly GCA_034780135.1. NCBI lineage: Eukaryota > Metazoa > Chordata > Actinopteri > Cyprinodontiformes > Cyprinodontidae > Jordanella > Jordanella pulchra. The sequence goes on along the minus strand of JAUZNJ010028824.1, from coordinate 4,022 downwards.
CCTCTTCAGTTCAGGCAGACTAAACTCTAGTTCTTTTGTGTTTATGCCCTGAAATAAATCTTTATTTTATTTCACAGCCACAAACCCTGCAGCTTGACTTCCTCATGAAGATCCTTCCCAACTACCACCACCTGAAGAAGACTGTGAAAGCAAGTGGGACGCCTTTAAGAAACTAACTAGAAGACGTCGAATAATTCCTCTCTTTTTGGACTAACAAAGAGAAACTGCATCTGCAAACGCAGAGACTTTACAATTCATCAATTTGTGTTGCAATGCCTTTGGCACCAAAACCAACACCACAGCACCCTTCTGCTATTTTGCACTTAGGTTTATCTTCTGATTTTGTGTGTAAAAATGTTGCACATGAAGTTATACATGTAAATGTGCAAACAAAGAGGAAAATAAAACCCAAAATATCCCAATAAATATTCAACTTATGATCACTGATTTGCTATGGTCTGTTTTATCACCACAAGATGGCACTGTTGAGCAAAAGATTCCGTCCACTTTTTAAGAGCTTTTGTTTCATCTGCTGCTTCACATCAAACCTAATACGTGGTTATTTTTAATGCCACTAAATATAGAATCAGTATGGGGATATTTTTAAAGCAAAGGAAGATTCGTATCTACAGATCTTATCCAAAAATAGTTCCTGCAGTTGACATGAATAGCAGCTGTATCTTTTATCACCAGCAATTACCGTGAAACAGTGATGCCCCTCTTTTCTTGGATTCAGTGGCAATTTGTTCCCCTCCCCGCTGGGAATTCTCACTGCTTTTTTTAAAATTTTTAAATGTAATTGACACGGGTGTGGTTGTGACTTGCATTTCTGACTTATGCTCCCTGGGGTCGGTGCTCCCATCTGTACCCCACACACTCCGATTTGGATGAGGATGGGCGCTTGGGAGGAAGCAGCGTATGTTTCACCTGACAGCAAAGGTTCAGATGTTACTCTTTCCAGAAGGTGTAAAAGAAGTTCAGAGGCTGTAGAAAAACAGAAACGGGTTTTTAAGGGGCTTCATGGTGTGCTCAGTGAGCAGAGCCCTCCACAGTACAGCGGTCCTCCCTGTTGGACGCCCACAGCTGGTGTCGCTCTCTGCCAATACTCATTTGGACATGCCACAGTGGAGTCCCACAAGGAGTCCACACCAACCAGGGGCTAATTATTTCTGCAGGGGGAGTGCAGCCGGGGCCACGTCTAGGCTCCTCATTGTTTTAATTTGGAAAGGAGAGCAGCCTGCCTGTGACAAGAAAGACGGATGCTGTAAACAGTTGCACGGATGTGCAGAGTGATAAAGCCCTCATGGGACGCTTGTGTGGCCTTTTAATCTGTACCCGCAAAGTGTCTGTGATGATGATACCAACCCAAGGCAGGAATCTAAAGGGAAGTTCAGATGTTGCTCTAATTTTGGATGTTGCTATTTGTGCTCTGGCTGTCTTTCTGTACTGTGTTAAAACCTAATTAGCCAGTTCTAACTGGTTTTTGAAAGCAGACTCCGATTCATCTCAGGGTGTGTTTGATTTTTGTACCATGACCTTATCCCCTCTCAGATTTTGGTCATACAAATATCAATTAGTTATTGATCATCTTAATAATATCCTTTAAAAAAACAGAAACACAGTGCCTCATAAAGGCACACAAACCTCTTGATTTCTTTTTTTATAGTTGCAAACTAGGTCTACAAACTCTGGTGTATTGTACTGAGAATTTAAATGAAAGTGCAACACAAAGTTCTGTATAATTGTGAAAAAAGATGGAGAGAAGTTTGAAGAATGAGACATGCTTTTGCATTAATCCCCCAGAGTTTTGTGCTTATTATTTGTGTGTATTTCCTGACCGTAGGGTTGCAGGGGAGCTTTTTTTCCTATTCTCTAGACCACAATAAGACACATTTTCCTATTATCTTTAAAACAGACAAAATTCAGACACATTAAAGTGAACATTTTTCTATTTATTTACACCTTTGTGTTGGTTAATCGTATAAAATCTGAGTTGTATTATCACAAAATATAAAAAAACCATCACATTAGATGTTTCTAGTAGTGAGTAGTTAGTACGGTATAACCCAGAGTTTCTTTTTATTTTTTTTACTAGAATATTTAATTATAAAAACTGCTTTGTTCTCTTTTTTGTTGCACCATGATGGTATTTTGAGCATCTCACTCACCTATACAAGCCTGTCTTGTTCACAGGCCACCAGTTGCTTTGGGAGGATAAAGGCTTTCTGACAGCTGACCTTTACATCCCGGTCCACTCCACCTTTTAAAACTGAAATGTGACCTATAGGCCACAGTGATTTCCATTGCAGTCCCACAGAAATAATTAATCACCTGACAACAGGGACCCAGAAACCACTGGATGTTATGCCATTTTAGTCAGCGCCGCTCTACAGAAAATGGTTTACCTGAAGTTATATGATCACTTTGCTGCTAAAAGCTCTACATTTACTCAGCAGGGAGTCGATTTTTGCTTTATCCTACAGTCCCACTTTGGGCTTCAGGTTTCCAGATATGACTTGATAAATCAACTGTAAGTTTGGAGGCAAGCAAAGTCGCTCATGGTCATGTTAATTCAAAATCTGTAAAAATATGTGAAAAATGTACAAAATAATTCACCTAACGCTAAACTACACTTCATAATTGGTGCTAATTAGGTCATTTTAGATTATTATGGCAATTTCACACTAATAATGAGGGTACATCTCAAATTTTCACCTAATTATCAAGTGTATGTTGATGGACAGCCAATGTCATTCTTAAAAAAGTGCTAATAAAAAAATAGCATTTATTTGTTGTTTTTCTTTTAGAGACTTGCAGTGATTCAGTAAGCGGAGCTAAATATTTGCAGTCTATCATCTTCCTTCATAAAAGCATTTAAAGATTTGACTGGAAATTGATCTTGATTGTGTCAACAACAATGAATCCAAAGTGACAGCAGTACCACATGACAATAAAATGATACAATACCACCACAAAGTGACTTGAGAAGAGAAAAGACATTCAAACCCTTATCAGAAATTGTAAAGCTGAAAGTAAAGCTATGTAAAACTTTTCTAACTGTGTTCCTACACAAAACCTTAGAAAACAAACATGCTCTTTTAAATGCAAATCATTCAGTGAGCATTGAAGGTGCTGAAAGGCACAAATACTCCAGGGAGCTGGTTTTACTTTAACTTTTTATTGGTTTTACCGTGCAACTCTGGAGAACATATAACCCTACATATCCTCTATTTGACCTGCGCTCAGCCATTTTCAGACCACTCACAGGCAGTCAAAAAGAAGGGTTTATTGCTCTCCCTAGGTGTGTGTCAACGTTTGGGAATTCAAACCTCACAGACATGCCTAGCAATGCCTTTACCCACCACTTAACCCTCACTATTCACTGGACCATAAAATCCTAATGTACAATCTAATGTTAGCTCAACTGTTACCTCTTGTTTGAGTTTCTGAACAACGAAACCACTGTGGCGCTACCTGAGTAAATGGATAGGAACTGTGGTTCTATATGAAGGTGGACCTTAACTTGGGGTTTATCCAAACTGTTTTATTCAATTTGGCTCCATAATTCAGTTTTAAACACAGTTTTTTTTCATGATGAAGTATAATTTTTAAACCTTAATTTGTTGTTTCATCCCCTTAGGCATTAAAGTTGAATCCATATTTCTGTCAAGGATTTCCTGATAAGTAAGACCCCAGTTACTGCTTGGTGACTTATTCCCAAGAAATGATTTCCTGATATAAATCTTTAACAAATTTTGGCAGGAGTGACATTGTGCAAAGCATAACGGTTCTCTGATAGGAATTTTAAAACAGCAAAACATATCAGTGACTTTAAGGCTTCTAGTTTTGCTGCAGTGCATTTTTTCAAACCTGCATTTTAAGCCACACCAGTTGCTTGGCCTGAGGATTTGAAATCGCTTTGATCCACCCTGAGATATTAGAATTAATTAAAAGCAGTAAAAAATTACCGCAGATGTACAGATCCCCTAAAGTATGAATATAAATAACTTCGCCATGATATA